>JAQPPZ010002836.1:0-118035 GCA_028583015.1 Wollemia nobilis | reverse complement strand
CTGGACCCAATGCCATCACGAAATTCCTCCAACTTTTTAGACCTCCTTCAAAAGTTGTTACCATCCTCGCAGAGCAGATTTTCTTCATCAAATCCTTTTATCTTCCTCTTTCTAAATTCAAATATAAGTAATCCATCCACTCGGTTCTTATACAAGAAGCATAAAAATGATGAAATAAAAATATATATAGTAGGAATACCCTCACTTCATACCCCTATCTTCATACCCCTAATTTCAAACCCCTATCTTCATAATTAATTAAGGGTTTAGGGTTTACTATTTAGGGTTTAGGGTTTAATTAACCTTAACTTTATGAATAATTAAAAAAATCACTTCTTCAATAAATTAAGGCCCCAAACCCTAATCTAATTGAATACTTATTGAACTCTAAGTTTTAAAAAAAATACCCCTATCTTATACCCCTATCATCATACCCTTCTTCATACCCGCATCTTCATAACCCTAACTTCATACCCCTATATTCATACCCCCCACTTCATATCTCTCACTTCATACCCCTATATTCGTATCCCTATCTGCATACCCTTACTTCATACCTCTATCTTCATACCTTTATATTCATACCCCTCAATTCATTCCTCTATCTTCATACCCCTCACTTCATACCCCTATCTTCATATCCATATCTTCATACACCTCACTTCATACCCCTATCTTCATAATCAATTAAGGGTTTAGGTTTTAGGTTTTGGGGTTTAGGGTTTAGGGTTTATGGTTCAATTATACCTAACTTCATAAATACTTACAAAAACCACTTATTTAATCAATTAAGGACCCAAACACCTACCTAATTTAATACTTACCGACCCCTAATTTTTCAAAAAACAATACCCCTATATTTATACCCCTCACTTCATACCACTTCCTTCATACCCCTATCTTCATACCACTCACTACATAACCCTCACTTCATACCCATGTCTTCATACCCCTATATTTATATCCTTATTTTCATACCCTTCACTTCATACCACTATCTTTATACCCCTCACTTCATATCCCTTACTTCATATCTTTAAATTTATACCCCTCACTTCATACCTTTATATTCATAATCAATTAAGGGTTTAGGGTTTAGGGTATGAGGTTTATGGTTTAGGGTTTAATTACCCCTAACTTCATTAATACTTAAAAAACCACTTCTTTAATCAATTAAGGTCCCAAATCCCTATCTAATTGAATACTTACCAAACCCTAATCTTCATAACCCTCACTTCATACCCCTATATTCAAACCCCTACCTTCACACCCCTATCTTCACATCCCTAAATTCATACCCCTATCTTCATATCCCTCACTTCATATCCCTATCTTCATACACCTATCTTCATACCCCTATCTTCATAATCAATTAAAGAATTAGGTTTTAGGGTTTGGGGTTTAGGTTTTTGGGTTTATTGTTTAGGGTTTAATTACCTCTAACTTCATGAATACATCCAAAAATACTTCTTTAATCAATTAAGGTCTCAAATATCTATCAAATTAAATACTTACCAAACCCTAATTTTTCAAAAAAAAATTACCCCTATCTTCATACCCCTATCTTCATACCCCTCACTTCATACCCCTATATTCATAACCCTCATTTCATACCTCTCACTTCATACCTCTCACTTCATACCCCGTACGTCATACCCCTATATTCATACCCCTCACTTTATATCCCTCAATTCATACCCCTATGTTTATACCCATATCTTCATATCCCTCACTTCAGACCTCTATATTGTCATGCTCCAAAGATTTCTTCCTCTTGTGGTATGGAGGTGCAACCAGATAGAAAGGTAAATATTTTTCTAGAAAGGTCACTCTATCAATAAGTGAATGATATGCCTAGAAAATATCACCCATATCTAATTGAATATTTACCAAACCCTAATTTTTCAAAAAAAAACCCTATATTCATACCCCTCACTTCATACCCCTATCTTCATAATAAATCAAGGATTTAGGGTTTGGGGTTTAGGATTTAAAGTTTAGGGTTTAGTGTTTAATTACCCCTATCTTCATGAATACTTACAAAAATTACTTCTTTAATCAATTAAGGTCCCAAAACCTTATCTAATAGAATACTTACCAAATCCTAATTTAAAAAATAAATACCCCTACCCTCATACCCCTCACTTCATACCCTATCTTCATACCCCTATCTTCATACCCCTCACTTCATACCCCTATCTTCATACCCTTCACTTCATACACATCACTTCATACCCCTATTTTCATACCCCTCACTTCATACCCCTATATTCATACCCCTCAATTCATACCTCTATCTTCATACTCCTCACTTCATACCCCTATCTTCATAATCAATTAAGGGTTTAGGGTTTACTAGTTGGGGTTTAGATTTTAGGGTTTAATTACCCCTAACTTCATGAATACTTACAAAAACTACATCTTTAATGAATTAAGGTACTAAACCCCAATATAATTGAATACTTACCAAAATCTAATTTTTAAAAACAAATCCTATCTTCATAACCCTATCTTCATACTACTCATTTTATACCCCTATCTTCATACCCCTCACTTCATACCCATATATTCATACCCTTATATTCATACCCATCACTTCATACCCCTATCTTCATACCCCTATATGCATACCCCTCATTTCATACCCATATCTTCATACCCCTCAATTTATACCTCGATATTCATACCCCTCACTTCATACCCCTATTTTCATAATCAATTAAGGGTTTAGGGTTTAGGGTTTGGGTTTTAGGGTTTATGGTTTAGGGTCCAATTACCCCTAACTTCATGAATACTTACAAAAACCACTTCTTTAATCAATTAAGGACCCAAAAAAATATCTAATTGAATACTTACCAAACACTAATTAAAAAAAAAAAATACCCCTATCTTCATACCCCTATCTTCATACCCTTATCTTCAAACCCCTCATTTCATACCCTTATCTTCATACTCCTCACTTCATATCCCTCACTTCATACCCCTATATTGATATCCCTATATTTATTCCCCTCACTTCATACTCCTTACTTCATACCCCTTTATTTATACCCTCAATTCATACCCCTATATTTATAATCAATTAAGGTTTTAGGATTTAGGGTTTATGGTTTAGCATTTAGGGTTTAGGTTTTAATTACCCCTAACTTCATGAATACTTATAAAAACCACTCCTTTAATAAATTAAGGTCCCAAATTGCTACTAATCGAATACTTACCAAACCCTAATTTTTCAAAAACAATACACCTATCTTCATACCCTTCACTTTATACCCCTCACTTCATACCCCTATCTTCATAACCCTCACTTCATATCCCTCACTTCATACCCCTCAATTCACATCCCTATATTTATACCCCTATCTTCATATCCCTCACTTCATACACCTATATTCATACCCCTCACTTCATACTCCTATCTTCATAATCAATTAAGGGTTAGGGTTTAAGGTTTGATTACCTTAACTTCATGAATACTTACAAAAACCACTTATTTAATAAAATAAGGTCCCAAACCCCTATATAATTGAATACTTACCAAACCCTAATTTTTCAAAAAAAAATACCCCTATCTTCATACCTCTCACTTCATACCCCTCACTTCATACCCCTATCTTCATACCTCTATATTCATAACCCTCACTTCATACCCTTATCTTCATACCCATCACTTCATACCCCTATCTTCATATCCCTCATTTCATACCCCTATATTTATAATTAATTAAGGGTTTAGGGTTTACTATTTAGGGTTTAGGGTTTAATTAACCTTAACTTTATGAATACTTACAAAAATCACTTCTTTAATAAATTTGAGGTCCCATACCCCAATCTAATTGAATACTTATTGAACTCTAAATTTTCAAAAAAAATACCCCTATATTCATACCCATATATTCATACCCCTATAGTCATACCCCTAACTTCATACCCGTATATTCATATCCCTATCTACATACCCGTACTTCATACCCCTATCTTCATACCCCTCAATTCATTACTCTATATTCATACCCCTCACTTCATACCCTTATCTTCATATATGTATCTTTACACACCTCACTTCATACCCCTATACTCATAATCAATTAAGGGTTTAGGTTTTAGGGTTTGGGGTTTAGGGTTTAGGTTTTAGGGTTCAATTACCCATAACTTTATAAATACTTACAAAAACCACTTATTTAATAAATTAAGGACCCAAACACCTATCTAATTTAATACTTACCAAACCCTAATTTTTCAAAAATAATACCCCTATCTTCATACCCTTATCTTCATACCCCTCACTTCATATCACTCCATTCATACCCCTATATTCATAACCTTATATTCATACCCCTCACTTCATACCACTCCCTTCATGACCATATCTTCATAGCATTCACTGCATACCCCTCACTTCATACCCATGTCTTCATACCACTATCTTGATAACCTTATTTTCATACCCTTCACTTCATACCGCTATCTTGATACCCATCACTTCATATCTTTATCTTTATGCCCCTCAATTCATACCCCTATTCTCATAATCAATTAAGGGTTTAGGATTTAGGGTATGGGGTTTATGGTTTAGGTTTTAAGGTTTAGGGTTTAATTACCCCTAATTTCATTAATACTTAAAAAAACCACTTCTTTAATCAATTAAGGTCCTAATCCCTATGTAATTGAATACTTATTGAACCCTAATCTTCATAACCCTCACTTCATATCCCTATCTTCAAATCCCTACTTTCACACCCCTATCTTCATACCCCTAACTTCATGCCCCTATCTTCATATCCCTCACTTCATATCCCTATCTTCATACACCTATCTTCATACCCATATCTTCATAATAAATTAAAGACTTAGGTTTTAGGGTTTTGGATTTAGTGTTTAGGGTTTAATTACCTCTAACTTCATGAATACATCCAAAAAAACTTCTTTAATCAATTAAGGTCTCAAATCCCAATCAAATTAAATACTTACTAAACCCTAATTTTTCAAAAAATATTACCCCTATCTGCATACCCCTATCTTCATACCCCTCACTTCATACCTCTATATTCATAACCCTCACTTCATACCTCTCACTTCATATCTCTCACTTCATACCTTGCACTTCATACCCCTATCTTCATACCCATCACTATATACCCCTCAATTCATACCCCTATGTTCATACCCATATATTCATATCCATCACTTCATACCCCTATCTTATCTTTCTCCAAATATTTCTTCCTCTTGTGGTATGGAGTTGCAACCAGATAGAAAGGTAAATATTTTGTTAGAAAGGTCACTCTATCAAAAAGCGAATGGGATGCCTAGAAAATATCACCCATATCTAAATGAATAATTACAAAACCCTAATTTTTTTTACCCCTCACTTCATACCTCTATCTTCATAATAAATTAAGGATTTAGGGTTTAGGGTTTAGGATTTAGAGTTTAGGGTTTAATTACCCCTATCTTCATGAATACTTACAAAAATTACTTCTTTAATCAATTAAGGTCCCAAAACCTTATCTAATAGAATACTTACCAAACCCCAATTTAAAAAATAAATACCCCTATCCTCATATCCCTCACTTCATACCCCTAACTTCATACCCTATTTTCATATCCCTATCTTCATACCCCTCACTTCATACCCCTATATTCATACCCTTCACTTCATACCCCTTTTTTCATACCCCTCACTTTATACCCCTATCTTCATACCCCTATCTTCATACCCATCACTTCATACCCCTCATTTCATACCCCTATCTTCATAATCAATTAAGGGTTTAGGGTTTACTAGTTGGGGTTTAGGATTTAGGGTTTAACTACCCCTAACTTCATGAATACTTACAAATACTACATCTTTAGTGAATTAAGGTACTAAACCCCAATCTAATTGAATACTTACCAAACTCTAATTTTAAAAAAACAAATCCTATCTTCATACCCCTATCTTCATACTCCTCACTGCATACCCCTATCTTCATACCCTTATCTTCATACCCCTCACTTCATACCCCTATCTTCATACCCCAAACTTCATACCCCTATATGCATACCCCTCATTTCATACCCATATCTTCATACCCCTCACTTCATACCCCTAAATTTATACCCTGATCTTCATACCAATCACTTCATACCCCTATTTTCATAATCAATTAAGGGTTTAGGGTTCAGGGTTTGGGTTTTAGGGTCAAATTACCACTAACTTCATGAATACTTACAAAAACCACTTCTTTAATTAATTAAGGACTCGAAAAAATATCTAATTAAATACTTACCAAACACTAATTTAAAAAAAAATACCCCTATATTCATACCCTTATCTTCATACCCCTCATTTCATACCCTTATCTTCATACTCCTCGCTTCATACCTCTATATTTATATCCCTATATTCATTCCCCTCACTTCACACCCCTATCTTCAGACCCCTATATTCATACCCATCACTTCATATCCCCATATTCATAATTAATTAAGGATTTAGGGTTTGGGGTTTATGGTTTATGGTTTAGGGTTTTAATTACTCCATATAAAAATGACTTCTTTAATTAATTAAGGTCCCAAACCCCTATCTAATTGAATACTTACCAAACCCTAATTTAAAAAAAAAATACCCTTATCTTCATGACCCTCACTTCATACCCCTATCTTCATACCCCTATCTTCACATCCCTATCTTCATAATCCTCACTTCATACCCCTATCTTCATACCCCTCACTTCATACCCCTATATTCATACCCATCACTTCATACCCCTATCTTCATACCCCTCACTTCATACCCCTATCTTCATACCCTTCATTTCATACCTCTCACTTCATACCCCGATATTCATAATAAATTAAGGGTTTAGGTTTTAGGGTTTGGGGTTTAGGGTTTAGGGTTTAAATACCTTTAACTTCATGAATACTTAAAAAAACTACTTCTTTAATCAATTAAGGTCCCAAAACCCTATCTAATTGAATACTTGCCAAACCCTAATTTTTAAAAAATAAAATACCCCTCACTTCATATCCCTATATTCATAAACCCTCACTTCACACCCCTCACTTCATACCCCTCTCTTCATACCCCTCAATTCATATCCCTATATTCATATCTTTATCTTCATACTCATCACTTCATACCCCTATCTCTTTATACCTCTCACTTCATACCCCTATCGTCATAATCAATTAAGGGTTTAGATTTTAGGGTTTAATTACCCCTAACTTCATGAATAATTATAAAAACCACTTTTTTAATCAATTAAGGTCTCAAACCCTTATCTAATTGAATACTTACCAAACTCTAATTTAAAAAAAAAATACCCCTATTATCTTACCCCTCACATCATATCCCTATCTTCATACCCCTCACTTCATACCCCTCACTTCATACCCCTATCTTCATACCCCTTGCTCCATACCCCTCACTTCATACCCCTATCTTCATACCCCTCTCTTCATACCCCTCACTTCATACCCCTATCTTCATAATCAATTAAGGGTTTAGGGTTTAGTGTTTAATTACCCCTAACTTCATGAATACTTAAAAAAACCACTTCTTTAATCAATTAATGTCCCAAAACCCTATCTAATTTAATACATATCAAACCCTAATGTTAAAAAATATACCCCTATTATCTTACCTCTCACTTCATATCCCTATCTTCATACCCCTATCTTCATACCCCTCACTTCATACCCCTATATTAAAACCCCTATCTTCATACCCCTTACTTCAGACCCCTATATTCATACCTATATCTTCATATCCATATATTCATACCTCTCACTTCATACCCCTATCTTCAGACCTCTATATTCATACTCATAGCTTCATATACCTCACTTCATACCCCTATATTCATAATCAATTAAGGTTTTATGGTTTAGGATTTAGGATTTGGCATTTATGGTTTAGGGTTTACGGTTTAATTACCCCTAACTTAATCAAATAAAAACTACTTCTTTAATCAATTAAGATCTCAAACACTTATCTAATTGAATACTTACCAAGCCCTAATATTTAAAAAAAAAATACCCCTATCTGCATACCCCTATATTCGTAGCCCTCACTTCATACCCATATCTTCACACCCCTATGTTCATACCCCTCACTTCATACCCCTATCTTCATACACCTCACTTCATACCTCTCACTTCATAATCCTCATTTCATACCCCTATTTGCATACCCTTATCTTCATACCCCTCTCTTAATACCCCTATCTTCATACCCCTCTCACTTCATACCCCTATATTCATACCCCTATCTTCATACCCCTCACTTTATACCTCTCACTTCATACCCCTATATTCATACCCCTATCTTAAGATCCCTCACCTCATACCCCTATCTTCATAATTAATTAAGGGTTTGGTATTTTGGGTTTAGGGTTTAGGGTTTAGGGTGTAGGGTTTTGGGTTTAATTACCCCTAACTTCATGAATACTTAAAAAAATCACTTCTTTAATCAATTAAGGTCTCAAACCTTTATCTAATTGAATACTTACAAAAATCTAATTTTTCAAAAATAAATAATACCCCTATCTTCATACCTAAAGAATTCGGCGAAGCACTTGATACATTCTCATTAATTTGAATATAAAGAATACAAAGCAGTTGATTAACCAACTAGTTGGTTAATCAACGAATTGGAGATCGCCTACGAGCGATACTTTTGCCAAAATGAAATACAATATGCCATATGCTAACATCCCCCCGTATTACATTATTGGCAAATTCCAATCGTATCTCGAAATTTTTCATATTTGATACGTCCAAGTGCTTTGGTAAAGATATCTGCAACCTGCTCATCAGTGGAAATGTATCGAAGTTGTATATGGTGCTTTGGAACTTCATCTCGAATAAAATGACATCTGGTATCAACATGTTTGGTACGTTCATGAAAAATTGGATTTTTGACAAGATTCAAAACACCTTGATTGTCGCAAAGCAAATGTAGTGGAAGATTCTTTGGAAGGCCCATGTTTGTAAGAATGCGACTTAACCACATTATCTCGCAGACTGCTTCACTGGCTGCACGATATTCTCGCTTCTGTTGAAGAGAGAGCAACCACATGCTTGTTTCTTCTTGTGCCATGAGATTGGTCCAGACCCGAGATGAAAAACATATCCAGAAGTGGATTTACGATCATCAAGAGATCCAGCATAATCTGAGTCTGTGTATCCAAGTAAGAAAAAGCTATTATTCTTTCTATATTCCAGACCATAATTTGAACTACCACAAACATAATGAAGAACTCTTTTTCTTGCTTTCCAGTGACTCATCTTAGGCTCTTGCATGAATCGTGAAAGATATCCCACAGCAAAACTGAGATCTGGTCTGGTATTTGTCAGATATAGGAGACTCCCAATCAACTGGCGATAGCGAGTTCCATCTACCTGAGGTGACTTATCATATCGAGATAACTTAAGTCCTTGCTCCATTGGAGTGGCTTTGGACTTACAATTAGTCATCCGATATTTTTCTACTAAAGTCTTGGCATATTTCTTTTGTGTTACTCGAATATGAAACTGTTCTTGAGTAAATTCTAAACCAAGGCAATAGTGCAGAAGTCCTAGATCTGTCATTTCAAATGATTGCTTCAAGTCATTTTTCACTAAGCCAATCATACTTTCTGAGCTTCCTGTGATGATCAGATCGTCTACATAAAGCACAAGAATCACTATATCAGAACCATTTCTTTTGATATAGAGATTTGCATCTGAAGGACTTCTTTCGAATCCATGCTGCACAAGGTGACTGTCTATCTTGATATACCAAGCTCGAGGAGCTTGTTTTAACCCATACAAGGATTTAATCAATTTGCATACTTTTTGTTCTTTTCCCTTTTCCACAAATCCTTCTGGTTGAGTCATATATACTTCTTCTTGTAAGTCACCATTCAAGAAAGCACTTTTAACATCCATCTGATGTAATTTCCACCCAAACTGAGCTCCCATGGCACAAAGTATACGAATGGTAGTCATTTTTGCAGTAGGGGCAAAAGTCTCTTCATAATCTATGCCTTCTTTCTGAGCATATCCCTTTGCAACAAGCCGGGCTTTATGCTTATCAATAGATCCATCTGCCTTATACTTCACTTTGAACACCCATTTGCAGCCTATGGGTTTCTTCCCTTTTGGCAGATCGACTAGTTTCCAAGTGTTATTTTTAAGGAGAGATTGATGTTCTACATCCATGGCCTCTTTCCACTGTGGTTCATCAAGTGCAGATTGAACCGTTGTGGGTTCGTTTGTATTCAATGTAGACATATAAATTTTTTCTCCATTCTTATCTTCCTCTCTATCATCTTTTGTACCCATTGACAAATCATCAAAGTGTTGACAAAGTTCATCAACCTCTGAAGTAGATTCTTCTGCTTTCATTTGTTGAGTCATACTGCGAGTACATGGCCTATCAAGAGATAGATCTGGAAGAGACTTCAATTTAGCATCTCTCAAAGTGCTAGTATACCATTTTGGAACTTTCTGTTTTTGTTGTGGAAGTTGAACCTCCTTCTTAGGTTCTTCTTCATCTAGGTATACAGTTGTGGATGTATCTTTTGATGTGAGAGCTTCATCAAATATAACATCTCTACTTACATGTGTCTTCTTGGTCTTAGGATTAATCAATCGATACCCTTTTGAGTACTCATCATAGCCAAGAAAGATACACTGCAAGGTTTTATCATCCAACTTTCTCCTTTTTTCTTTTGGAATGTGCATGAATGCTTTACATCCAAACACCTTCAGATGAGCAATGGAAGGTTTCCTACCACTCCATGCTTCTTGTGGAGTCTTCCCTTGTAGAGCTCTAGTGGGTGCTCTATTTAGAAGATATGATGCTGTATTTACTGCTTCTGCCCAATACTGATCCTCAAGATGTGCTCCTTTTAGCATACATCGAGCCATTTCCATAATGGATCGATTTCTTCTTTCTGCAACTCCATTCTGTTGAGGTGTATAGGCTGTAGTCAGTTGTCTTTTTATCCCATGTTTCTTAAGAAACTCTGAAAACTCATTAGAGGTGTATTCCCCCCCTCGATCTGAGCGGAGGGTTTTGATCAAACATCCCGACTCCTTCTCAACAAGTTTCTTGAACTGTTGAAAGTAGAGAAACGCTTCTGATTTCAACTGAAGAAAGAAAACCCACATCCTCCGTGAGTAATCATCAACGAATAGTTGAAAATACTTTTTCCCACCATAGCTGATTGGCATAGGTCCACACAGATCGGTATGTACCAGCTCTAAAGGTTTTGCAGCTCGAGAGGAGCTGGCTTCAAAAGGCACTCGATGTTGCTTCCCTGCTAAGCAATCCGAGCAAACCGGTAAGATAGATGAGAGGGGCGGAAGACCTGTCACCATCTCATATTTGTGTAATTCAAGCAAATATCCAGAACTGAGATGTCCATAACGTCGATGCCAGAGAGAGGTGGCCTCTTTTGTAGTTGCAGCCAAAGCAACATGGGAAGAGGATATAGCATCGAGAACAAACAAGCCATGTTGGTAAGATCCAGTTGCTACATGTCTACCACTGTGTGTGATAAAACATCTCTTCTGGCCATTGACAACTCGAAACATGACTTCCATGTTTCTATCCAACATTTGTGTGACTGAAAGCAGATTATTGGCTAAGCCTGGAACATAGAGAACCTTTTCAATTTGACAATTACCATCGGGAAGAGACACAAAAATATCCCCTTCGCCTTTTACTTGATATACCTGATTGTCAGCAATTGTGATTGGCTTACCCTCTTTTTCCACAAACGTATCAAACCAGGATTTATCCCCAGTCATGTGTTTGCTAGCTCCTGAATCAATATACCATACTGCATCTATCTGAGAAGACGAAGTATGAGTCATGAGCACCTTGTGTGCTCGTTCAGAGTCAGAGTCTGAATCGGACTCAGGAGAATGTGAGTCTGAGTTGGATTCAGCATAAGCAACATGGCCTTTAGATTGCTTATGCTTATGGTATTTTTTCTTGTGCTTGCCCTTCTTTTGAGAACCTCTTTCATTGGGCTGCTTGTTTTTGAACCAACATCGGTTGGTGTCATGGTTATTCATGTCACAAATTTTGCAATATTTTGTATCTCTTTGTTGAGATTGCTTCCCTTTTCCTTTGGAAGAACCACCTCCTTTTTGAAACTGGCCTTGTTGTTTACCACTTTGTTGTGTGGATAGAGCATTATCGGGCATGTCATCTTTCTGGACCTGAGTTGCCTCCTCAGTCTGAAGCAAGTTTACCAGTTCCACAAATGAGACTTGTCTACCAGAAACATTGAGAGAGGTGATCAACATCTTGTAGGAACTTGGTAAGGCTCTCAAGATAACAGAAGTCAAGACATCGTCATCCACAGGTTTTCCCATAGCATTCAATTTGGCTTTCAAATCTGCCACTCTGCAGAGAAATATGTCAACTGTTTCTCCAGAACTCATACTGAGATTATGTAGTTGAGTTTGAAGATGAAGAATAGTGGGAATTTGTTTGGTGGATAGTGGAGATTCTTCCCTTCATACTGTGAGCAAAGCATCCCAGGCTATCTTACTAGTTTTTGCATCACAAATATGAGGCTGCACCTCATCTGTGGTAGCAAGCAAGATAAAGACAAGACTCTTCTGGTCTTTTTTATCCCAATCATCTTGATCTGTTCCTGTTGTTTGAGGACGTTTTTCAGTGCCATTCACTACATCCCATAAATCTTCCAACTGAAGTATAGCTTTCATCTTTGTCTTCCATGGAACAAAGTTAGGACCTTTCAATAATTGAGAATCTGAGAGATACTTATGGATTATGGCCATTATGAAGGTTCCTTATATCACCAATTGGTCTCCCTTTCGTTATACCTGCCAGATCATTATATTGTAACCATTCAATATACACCCGCCCTTACGTGAGGGAAACTATAGGTATATAGGAACAGTATACTACTCAATATGTACTCGCCCTTACGAGAGGGAGACTATAAGTACATAGGAGAAGCACAATATAGTGAACATTGACGATACTGAAAGGGCATCGTGTTGTTAATGACACCTACCATAGAAAGTTTTATTCCGCATGCGTGGGGCGTAACTTCCCCTAAACACTTTGGAAAAAAGAGCTCTCGTCAGGATTTACGCCTAACAACAATCACGATGTGGGTATGAAATGAGAAATAAAAAATTGGTTTGCCTTATTTCTCCCCGACGATTTATAGAGAACAAGCTCAGACGTCGTTGTTGCAGCTATATTAGGCGGCGAATACAGTAGTCCAAAGCACGACAACATTACCTGTAAGTGTGGACCAGAGGTATCTCAAATACCGAACGCTGTTGTGCAATAAATTGCACAAATAGGGTATAAATTTGGGGTCTTATGTTTTGTTGTTAATTTATGATTGTGAATGCAAGAAAACAAGATATTTAAATGCAAAAAAAACAATCATAAATGCCCACAAATTTATAGCTCCTATTACCAATCTAGCAATTATTCTGCCAAATGACTTGATTTCCCCCCTTTATCTGACAATTTTGCAAAAAATTTGACAGAAAAAGAGAAATGAATACCTTAGCCTCCAAGGCGTCAAAAAAAATGCGTTGCAGGCGTCAAGAGTGTCGTGCGGGCGTCAATTTGCAGTATTCTGCGTCAAAAAAAACGTTGCAGGCGTCAACAGTGCCTTGCGGGCGTCAACTGCGCCGTGCGGGCGTCAACAAAATTGATGCGTGCGTAAAAAAAATGCCGTCACATAACCCCCGAAGAGATTTGAACCCGCGATCTGCCACCAAACAGCGTCCGCATTTGCCACGGGAGCCAGACGGCCCGATGAAAACAAACAGTCAACAGGGATGTAAAGAAGCGTGTTGCGGCCTGGGATTTGAAAAAAAATAATAATCCCACATGGCCGGTGCGGCCACTGTGGGACGATTTAAAACCGGGGGAAAGCAATTATGCTTTCGGTTGCCTTCGGGCAACCAACCCCACCCTTTTTGGCCTCCGCAACCGTCGTGTGTCCGCCGTCTGCCTCACGCACCTTCGTCGACGTGTCTCGTTCTTTGTCTGGTTCGTCCGGTCGGCTCGTTGTGTCGGCCGTTTGTGGTTCGTCCTTCTGCTGTCAGTCGTCCGCCTGCTGTGGTCGTCCTTCTGCTGTCAGCCGTCCGCCTGCTGTGGTTCGTCCTTCTGCTGTCAGCCGTCCGCCTACTGTGGTCGTCCTTCTGCTGTCAGCCGTCCGCCTGCTGTGGTCGTTCTTCTGCTGCCTGTCGTCCGCCTGATCCGTAGCTCTGATGCCATAAAGAATTCGGCGAAGCACTTGATACATTCTCATTAATTTGAATATAAAGAATACAAAGCAGTTGATTAACCAACTAGTTGGTTAATCAACGAATTGGAGATCGCCTACGAGCGATACTTTTGCCAAAATGAAATACAATATGCCATATGCTAACAATACCCCTATCTTTATACCCTTCACTTCATACCCCTCTCTTCATACCCATCACTTAATACCCCTATCTTCATACCTCTATATTCATACCCCTCACTTCATACCCCTCACTTCATATCCCTATCTTCATAATCAATTAAGGATTTAGGGTTTAGGGTTTAGGGTTCAATTATCCCTAAATTCATAAATACTTACAAAAACCACTTATTTAATCAATTAAGGACCCAAACACCTATCTAATTTAATACTTACCAAATCCTAATTTTTCAAAAAAATACCCCTATCTTCATACCCCTCAATTCATACCACTCCATTCATACCCCTATATTCATACCACTCATTGCATACCCATCACTTCATACCCATGTCTTCATACCCCTATCTTGATATCCTTATTTTAATACCCTTCACTTCATACTGCTATCTTGATACCCCTAACTTCATACCCCTCACTTCATATATTTATCTTTATACCCCTCACTTCATACCCCTATACTCATAATCAATTAAGGGTTTAGGATTTAAGGTATGGGGTTTATGGTTTGGGTTTTAAGGTTTAGGGTTTAATTACCCCTAACTTCATTAATACTTAAAAAAACCACTTCTTTAATCAATTAAGGTCCTAAATCCCTATCTAATTGAATATTACCAAACCCTAATATTCATAACCCTCACTTCATACCCCTATATTCAAACCCCTATCTTCGTATCTCTTACTTCATATCCCTATATTCATACACCTATCTTCATACCCCTATCTTCATAATAAATTGAAAAATTAGGTTTTAGGGTTTGAGGTTTAGGGTTTAATTACCTCTAAATTCATGAAAACATCCAAAAATACTTCTTTAATCAATTAAGGTCTCAAATCCCTATCAAATTAAACACTTACCAAACCCTATTTTTTCAAAAAAAATTATCCCTATCTTCATACCCCTATGCATACTCCTCACTTCATACCCATGTATTCATATCCTTATCTTGATATCCTTATTTTCATACCCTTCACTTCATACCACTATCTTGATACCCCTCACTTCATAACTTTTTTTTTATACCCCTCACTTCATAGCCCTATATTCATAATCAATTAAGGGTTTAGGGTTTAGGGTTTGGGGTTTATGGTTTAGATTTTAAGGTTTAGGGTTTAATTACCCATAACTTCATTAATACTTAAAAAAACCACTTCTTTAATCAATTAAGGTCCCAAATCCCTATCTAATTGAATACTTACCAAACCCTAATCTTCATAACCCTCACTTCATACCCCTATCTTCAAACCCCTACCTTCACACCCCTATATTCACACCCCTAACTTCATACCCCTATATTCATATCCCTCACTTCATATCCCTATCTTCATACACCTATATTCATACCCCTATCTTCATAATCAATTGAAGACTTAGGTTTTTGGGGTTTGAGGTTTAGGGTTTTGGGTTTAGTGTTTAGGGTTTAATTACATCTAACTTCATGAATACATCCAAAACACTTCTTTAATAAATTAAGGTCTCAAATCCCTATCAAATTAAATACTTACCAAACCCTAATTTTTCAAAAAAAATTACCCCTATCTTCATACCCCTATCTTCATACCCCTCACTTCATACCCCTATCTTCATACCCCTATCTTCATAACCCTCACTTCATACCTCTCAATTCATACCCCGCACTTCATACCCCTATCTTCATACCCCTCACTTTATACCCCTCAATTCATACCCCTATGTTCATACCCATATCTTCATAGCTCTCACTTCATACCCATATCTTGTCTTGATCCAAATATTTCTTCCTCTTATGGTATGGAGGTGCAACTAGATAGAAAGGCAAATATTTTGCTAGAAAGGTCACTCTATAAAAAAGCAAATAGGATGCCTAGAAAATACCACCCATATCTAATTGAATAATTACCAAACCCTAATTTTTCAAAAAAAATTCCTCACTTCATACCCCTATCTTCATAATAAATTAAGGATTTAGGGTTTGGGGTTTAGGATTTAGAGTTTAGGGTTTAATTATCCATATCTTCATAAATACTTACAAAAATTACTTCTTTAAACAATTAAGGTCCCAAAATCTTATCTAATAGAATAATTACCAATCCCTAATTTAAAAAATAAATACTCCTATCCTCATACCCATCACTTCATACCCTATCTTCATACCACTATCCTCATACCCCTCACTTCATACCCCTATCTTCATACCCTTCACTTCATACACATCACTTCATACCCCTATTTTCATAGCCCTCACTTCATATCCCTCATTTCATAACCCTATCTTCATACCCCTATCTTCATACCCCTCACTTCATACCCCTATCTTCACACCCATCACTTCATGCCCCTATATTCATACCCCTCATTTCATACCCATATCTTCATTATCAATTAAGGGATTAGGGTTTACTAGTTGAGGTTTAGGGTATAGGGTTTAATTACCCCTAACTTCATGAATTCTTACAAAAACTACATCTTTAATGAATTAAGGTACTAAACCCCAATCTAAGTGAATACTACCAAACTCTAATTTAAAAAAAAAAATCCTATCTTCATATCCCTATCTTCATAATCCTCAACTCATACCCCTATCTTCATACCCCTCACTTCATACCCCTATCTTCATACCCTTATCTTTATACCCCTCACTTCATACCCCTATCTTCATACCCCTAACTTCATACCCCTATATGCATACCCCTCATTTCATACCCATATCTTCATACCCCTCACTTCATACCCCTCAATTTATACCCCGATATTCATACCCCTCACTTCATACCCCTATTTTCATAATCAATTAAGGGTTTAGGGTTTGGGTTTTAGGGTTTATAGTTTAGGGTCCAATTACCCTTAACTTCATGAATACTTACAAAAACCACTTCTTTAATCAATTAAGGAACCAAAAAATTATCTAATTGAATACTTAATACCTCTATCTTCATAACCTTATCTTCATACCCCTCATTTCATACCCTTATATTCATACTTCATACTTCATACCCCTATATTTATATCCCTATCTTCAGTCCCCTCACTTCATACCCCTATATTCAGACCCTTATTTCATACCCATCACTTCATACCCCTATATTCATAATAAATTAAGGATTTAGGGTTTGGGGTTTATGGTTTATGGTTTAGGGTTTAATTACTCCTAACTTCATGAATTATTATAAAAACCACTTCTTTAATTAATTAAGGTCCCAAACCCCTATCTAATTAAATACTTACCAAACCCTAATTTTTCAAAAAGAATACCCCTATCTTCATAACCCTTACTTCATACCCCTATATTCACACCCATCACTTCATATCCCTATCTTCATAATCCCCACTTCATACCCCTCACTTCATACCCCTATATTCATACCCATCACTTCATACTCCTATCTTCATACCCCTCATTTCATACCTCTCACGGCATACCCTGATATTCATAATTAATTAAGGGTTTAGGTTTTAGGGTTTGGGGTTTAGAGTTTAGGGTTTTGGGTTTAGGGATTAGGGTTTAGGGTTTAACTACCCCTAACTTCATGAATACTTACAAAAACCACTTCTTTAATAAAATATGGTCCCAAACCCCTATATAATTGAATACTTACCAAACCCTAATTTTTCAAAAAAAAATACCCCTATCTTCATACCTCTCACTTCATACCCCTCATTTCATACCCATATCTTCATACCTCTACCTTCATAACCCTCACTTCATACCCCTCAATTCATACCCCTATCTGAATACCCCTCTTTTCATACCCATATCTTCATAATTAATTAAGGGTTTAAAATTTACTATTTAGGATTTAGGGTTTAGGGTTTAATTAACCTTAAATTTATGAATACTTACAAAAATCACTTATTTAATAAATTAAGGTCCCATACCCCAATCTAATTGAATACTTATTTAACTCTAAATTTTCAAAAAAATTACCCCTATATTATATCCCTATCTTCATACCCTTCATACCCATATCTTCATGCCCCTCAGTTCATACCCCTATATTCATACCCCTCACTTCATACCGCTCACTTCATACCACTATATTCATATCCCTATCTGGATACCCTCACTTCATACCCCTATCTTCATACCCATCAATTCATTCCTCTATATTCATACCCCTCACTACATACCCATATCTTCATACACCTCACTTCATACCCCTATCTTCATAATCAATTAAGGGTTTAGGTTTTAGGGTTTAGGGTTTAGGATTTAGGGATCAATTACCCCTAAATTCATAAATATTTACAAAAAACACTTATTTAATCAATTAAATACCCAAACACCCATCTAATTTAATACTTACCAAACCCTAATTTTTCAATACCCCTATCTTCATACCCCTATCTTCATACCCATCACTTCATACCACTCCCTTCATACCACTCACTGCATACCCCTCACTTCATACCCATGTCTTCATACCACTCACTGCATACCCCTCACTTCATACCCATGTCTTCATACCCCTATCTTGATATCCTTATTTTCATACCCTTCACTTCATACCGCTATCTTGATACCCCTCACTTCATATATTTATCTTTATACCCCTCACATCATACCCCTATATTCATAATAAATTAATGGTTTAGGGTTTAGGGTATGGGTTTTATGGTTTAGGTTTTAAGGTTTAGGGTTTAATTACCCCTAAAAATACTTAAAAAACACTTCTTTAATCAATTAAGGTACCAAATCCCTATCTAATTGAATACTTACCAAACCCTAATCTTCATAACACTCACTTCATACCCCTATCTTCAAACCCCTATCTTTACATCCCTATCTTCACACCCCTAATTTCATACCCCTATCTTCATATCCCTCACTTCATATCCTTATCTTCATACACCTATATTCATACCCCTATCTTCATAATCAATTGAAGACTTAGATTTTAGGGTTTGGGGTTTAGGGTTTAGGGTTTATAGTTTAGGGTTTAATTACCTCTAACTTCATGAATACATCCAAAAACACTTCTTTAATAAATTAAGGTCTCAAATCCCTATCAAATTAAATACTTACCAAACCCTAATTTTTCAAAAACAATTACCCCTATCTTCATACCCCTCACTTCATACCCCTATCTTCATAACCCTCATTTCATACCTCTCACTTCATACCTCTCACTTCATACCCCACATTTCATACCCCTATATTCATACCCCTCACTTTATACCCCTCAATTCATACCCCTATGTTCATACCCATATCTTCATATCCATCACTTCATACCCCTATCTTGTCTTGCTCCAAAGCTTTCTTCGTCTTGTGGTATGGAGGTGCAACGAGATATAAAGGTAACTATTTTTATATAAAGGTCACTCTATCAAAAAGTGAATGATATGCCTAGAAAATATCATCCATATCTAATTGAATAATTACCAAACCCTAATTTTTCAAAAAAAAAACTATCTTCATACCCCTCACTTCATACCCCTATATTCATAATAAATTAAGGTTTTAGGGTTTGGGGTTTAGTATTTAGAGTTTAGGGTTTAGGGTTTAATTACCCCTATCTTCATGAATAATTATAAAAATTACTTCTTTAATCAATTAAGGTCCCAAAACCTTATCTAATAGAATACTTACCAAACCCTAATTTAAAAAATAAATACCCCTATCCTCATACCCATCACTTCATACCCCTCACTTCATACCCTATCTTCATACCCCTATATTCATACCCCTCACTTCATACCCCTATCTTCATACCCTTCACTTCATACACATCAATTCATACCCCTCACTTCATACCCCTCAGTTCATGCCCATATCTTGATACCTCTATCTTCATACGCCTCACTTCATACCCCTATCTTCATACCCCTATATTCATAATCAATTAAGGGTTTAGGGTTTACTAGTTGGGGTTTAGGATTTAGGGTTTAACTACCCGTAACTTCATGAATACTTACAAAAACTACATCTTTAATGAATTAAGGTACTAAACCCCAATCTAATTAAACACTTACTAAAATCTAATTTTTTAAAAACAAATCCTATCTTCATACCCCTATCTTCATACTCCTCACTTCATATCCCTATCTTCATACCCTCACTTCATACCCCTATCTTCATACCCTTATCTTCATACCCCTCACTTTGTACCCCTATCTTCATACCCCTAACTTCATACCCCTATATGCATACCCCTCATTTTATACCCATATCCTCATACCCATATCTTCATACACCTCACTTCATACCCCTCAATTTATACCCCGATCTTCATACCCCTCACTTCATACCCTTATTTTCATAATCAATTAAGGGTTTAGGGTTTAGGGTTTAGGTTTTAGGATTTATATTTTAGGGTCCAATTACCCCTAACTTCATGAATACTTATAAAAACCACTTCTTTAATCAATTAAGGACCCAAAAAACTATCTAATTGAATACTTACCAAACACTAATTTAAAAAAAAATATACCCCTATATTCATTCCCTTATCTTCATACCCCTCATTTCATATCCTTATCTTCATACTCCTCACTTCATACCTCTCACTTCATACCCCTATATTTATATCCCTATCTTCATTACCCTCACTTCATACCCCTATCTTCATACCCATCACTTCATACCCCTATATTCATAATAAATTAAGGATTTAGGGTTTGGGGTTTATGGTTTATGGTTTAGGGTTTAATTAATCCTAACTTCATGAATTATTATAAAAACTAGTTCTTTAATTAATTAAGGTCCCAAAGCCCTATCTAATTGAATACTTACCAAACCCTAATTTTTCAAAAAAAATACCCCTATCTTCATGACCTTCACTTCATACCCCTATCTTTATACCCCTATCTTCACATCCCTATCATCATAATACTCACTTCATACCCCTCTCTTCATACCCCTCACTTCATACCCCTATATTCATACCCCTCACTTCATACCCTTCATTTCATACCTCTAACTTCATACCCCGATCTTCATAATCAATTAAGGGTTTAACTACCTCTAACTTCATGAATGCTTACAAAAACTACTTCTTTAATCAATTACCCCTATCTAATTGAATACTTACCAAACCCTAATTTTTCAAAAATAAAATACCCCTATCTTCATATCCCTATATTCATAAACCCTCACTTCATACCCCTCACTTCATACCCCTCTCTTCATACCCCTCAATTCATATCCCTATCTTCATATCTCTATCTTCATACTCCTCACTTCATACCCCTATCTTTATACCCCTCACTTCATACCCCTATCATCATAATCAATTAAGGGTTTAGGTTTTAGAGTTTAATTACCCCTAACTTCATGAATAATTATAAAAACCACTTTTTTAATCAATTAAGGTCTCAACCCCTTGACTAATTTAATAATTACCAAACTCTAATTTTTCAAAAAAAATACCCTTATTATCTTACCCTTCACATCATATCCCTATATTCATACCCCTCCCTCCATACCCATCACTTCGTACCCCTATATTCATACCCCTTACTCCATACCCCTCACTTCATACCCCTATCTTCATATCCCTATCTTCATACCCCTCACTTCATACCCATCATTTCATACCCCTATCTTCATAATCAATTAAGGGTTTAGGTTTTAGTGTTTAATTACCCCTAACTTCATGAATACTTAAAAAGACCATTTCTTTAATCAATTAAGGTCCAAAACCCCTATCTAATTGAATAAATACCAAACCCTAATATTAAAAAAATACCCCTATTATCTTACCTCTCACTTCATATCGCTATCTTCATAACCCGATATTTATACCCCTCAATTCATACCCCTATATTAAAACCCTAGTTTCATACCCCTTACTTCAAACCCCTATCTTCATACCACTATCTTCATATCCCTATATTCATACCTCTCACTTCATACCCCTATCTTCATACCCCCATCTTCATACCCCTGTCTTCATACCCATAACTTCATATTCCTCTCTTCATACCCCTATATTCATAATCAATTAAGGGTTTATGGTTTAGGATTTAGGATTTTGCATTTATGGTTTAGGGTTTAGGGTTTAATTACCCCTAACTTAATCAAATAAAAACCACTTCTTTAATCAATTAAGGTCCCAAATCCTTATCTAATTAAATACTTACCAAACCCTAATTTTTTGAAAACAAATACCCCTATCTTCATACCCCTATATTTGTACCCCTCACTTCATACCCATATCTTCACACCCCTATCTTCATACCTCTCACTTCATGACCTTATATTCATAATAAATTAAGGGTTTAGGGTTTGGATTTTGGGGTTTATGGTTTAGCACTTAGGTTTTAGGGTTTAATTACCCCTAACTTCATGAATACTTATAAAAACCACTTCTTTAATCAATTAAGGTCCCAAATTCTTACTAATTGAATACTTACCAAAACCACTTCTTTAATAAATTAAGGTCCCAAACCCTTAACTAATTGAATACTTACCAAACCCTAATATTTCAAAAGAAACATCCCTATCTTCATGCCCCTCACTTTATACCCTTATATTCATACCCCTCACTTCATATCCCTATCTTCATACCCCTCACTTCATACCCCTATATATATAATCAATTAAGGATTTAGGGTTTAGGGTTTGGAGTTTAGGGTTTAGGGTTTAATTACCCCTATCTTCATGAATACTTAGAAAAACCACTTCTTTAATTAATTCAGGTCCCAATCCTTTATCTAACTGAATACTTTTCAAACCCTAATTTTTCAAATAAAATACGTCTATCTTCATACCCCTCACTTTATATGCCTATCTTCATACCCCTATCTTCATACCCCTCACTTCATACCCCTATCTTCATACCCCTCACTTCATATCCATCACTTCATACCCCTCATTTCATACCCCTATTTTCATACCCTTATCTTCATACCCTTATCTTTATACCCCTCTTCATACCCCTATCTTCATACCCCTCTCACTTCATACCCCTATAGTCATACCCCTATCTTCATACCCATAATTTTACACCTCTCACTTCATACCCCTATATTCATACCCCTATATTCATATCCCTTACTTCATACCCCTATCTTCATATCCCTCACTTCATACCCCTATATTCATAATTAATTAAGGGTTTAGTGTTTGGAGTTTAGGGTTTAGGGTTTAGGGTGTAGGGTTTTGGGTTTAATTACCCCTAACTTCATAAATACTTACAAAAATCACTTCTTTAATCAATTAAGGTCTCAAACCCTTATCTAATTGAATACTTACCAAACCCTAATTTTTCAAAAATAAAAAATACCTCGATTTTCATACCCTTCACTTCATACCCCATATCTTCATACCCCTATATTCATACCCCTTACTTCATACCCCTCACTTCATACCCCTATATTCATACCTCTATCTTCATACCCCTCACTTCATCGCCCTTAATTCATATCCCTATATTGATAATCAATTAAGGGTTTAGGGTTTAGGATTTCAGATTTAGGGTGTAGGGTTTAAGGTTTAATTATCCCTATCTTCATGAATACTTACAAAAACCACTTCTTTAATCAATTAATTTTCCAAACCCTTATCTAATTGAATACTTATCAAACCCTAATTTTTCAAAAAAAATATCCCTATCCTCATACCCCTATCTTCATACCATATCTTCATATCCCTATATTCATACCCCACTTCATACCCTTATCTTCATACCCTTCATACCCCTATATTCATATCCCTATATTCATACCCCTATCTTCATACCTCTCATTTCATGCCCTTATCTTCATAATCAATTAAGTGTTTAAGGATTACTGTTTGAGGTTTAGGGTTTAGGTTTTAGGGTTTAATTAACCCTAAATCTATGAATACTAATGAAAACCACTTCTTTAATGTATTAAGGTCCCAAACCCTAATCTAATTGTGTACTTAATGAGCTATAATTTTTTAAATAAAATACCCATATCTTCATACCCCTCACTTCATATCCCTCTCTTCATATCCCTGTCTACATGCCTCTCACTTCATACCCCTATATTCATATCCCTATATACATACCCCTCACTTCATACCCCTATATTCGTACCCTTATCTTCATACCACTATATTCATACCCCTCACTTCATACCCCTCAATTCATACCTCTATATTCATACCCCTCACTTCATACCCCTATATTCATATCCCTATATTCATATCCCTCACTTCAATCCCCTATCTTCATAATCAATTAAGGGTTTAGGGTTTAGGGTTTGGGGTTTAGGGTTTTAGGGTTTAGGGTTCAATTACCCCTAACTTCATGAATAATTAAAAAAACCACTTCTTTAGTCAATTAAATATCCAAACACCTATCTAATTGAATACTTACTAAACCCTAATTTTTCAAAAATAATAGCCCTATCTTCATACCCCTTACTTCATACCCCTCCATTCATACCCCTATCTTCATACCACTTACTTCTTACCCCTAACTTAATACCCCTATCTTCATACCCCTATCTTGATATCCCTATCTTCATACCCCTCACTTCATACCACTATTTTCATACCCCTTACTTAATACCCCTTACTTCATACCCCTATCTTTATACCCCTCAATTCATACACCTATATTTATACCCCTTAATTCATACCCCTATATTCATAATCAATTAAGAATTTAGGGTTTAATTTTTAATTACCCCTAACTTCATGAATACTTATAAAAACCACTTTTTTAATCATTTAAGGTCCCAAATTCCTATCTAATACTTAAAAAACCCTAATTTAAAAAAAAATACACCTATCTTCATACCCCTTGCTTTATACCCCTCACTTCATACCCCTATCTTCATACCCCTATCTTCATAACCCTCACTTCATATCCCTCACTTCATACCCCTCAATTCACATCCCTATCTTCATACCTCTATCTGCATACCCCTCACTTCATACACCTATATTAATACCCCTCACGTCATACCCATATCTTCATAATCAATTAAAGGTTTAGAGTTTAGGGTTTGATTACCTTAACTTCATGAATACTTACAAAAACCACTTCTCTATAAAATAAGTTCCCAAACCCCTATATAATTGAAAACTTGCCAAACCCTAATTTTTTTAAAAAAAATACCCCTATATTCATACCTCTCACTTCATACCCCTAACTTCATACGCCTATCTTCATACCTCTATCTTAAAAATCCTTACTTCATACCCTCATCTTCATACCCCTCACTTCATATCTCTCACTTCATACCCCTATCTTCATACCCCTCACTTCATACCCATATCTTATTATCTCTATCTTCATATCCCTCATTTCATACCCTTCACTTCATACCCCTATATTCATAATCAATTAAGAATTTAGGTTTTAGGGTTTAATTACCCCTAACTTCCTGAATACTTAAAAAAACCACTTTTTTAATCAATTAAGGTCCTAAATATCTATCTAATTTAATACTTACCAAACCTTAATTTTTTAAAAATAAATACCCCTATCTTCATACCCCTCACTTCATACCCCTCACGTTATAATCCTAACTTCATACCCCTATCTTCAAAACCCTCACTTTATACCCGTATCTTCATACCCCTCACTTCATACCCCTATCTTCATACCCCTCACTTCATATCCCTATCCTCATAATAAATTAAGGGTTTATGGTTTAGCATTTAATTACCCTTAACTTCATGAATACGTACAAAAACCACTTCTTTAATCAATTAAGGTTCCAAACCCCTATCTAACTGAATACTTACGAAACCCTATTTAAAAAAAAAAAATGCATCTATTATCTTACCCCTCACTTCATATCTATATCTTCATACCCTTATCTTCATACTCCTCACTTCATATCCCTATATTCATACCCCTTACTCCATACCCATCACTTCATACACCTATCTTCGTACCCCTATCTTCATATCCCTATCTTCATACCCCTCATTTCATACCCCTATCTTCATACCCATCACTTTATATCCCTCACTTCATACCCTTATATTTATAATCAATTACAAATTTAGGGTTTAGGGTTTTGTATTTGGGATTTATTGTTTAGGGTTTAGGGTTTAATTACCCCTAATTTCATGAATACTTACAAAAATCACTTTTTAAATCAACTAATGTCCCAAACCCTTATCTAATTGAATACTTACCAAACCCTAATTTTTCAAAGACAAATACCCCTATCTTCATAATCAATTAAGGGTTTAGGGTTTAATTACCCCAAACTTCATGAATAGTTACAAAAACCACTTCTTTAATCAATTAAGGTCCCAAATCCTATCTAATTGAATAATTAATAAACCCTAATTTTTCAAAAAAATACCCCTATAATCTTACCCTTCGCTTCATATCCCTATCTTCATACCCCTCAATTCATACCCTTATCTTCATACCCCTATCTTCATACCCCTTACTTCATACCCCTCACCTCAAACCTCTATATTCGTACCCCTATCTTCATATCCTTATCTTCATATATCTCACTTTATACCCCTATCTTCATACCGCTCACTTCATACCCCTATATTCATAATCAATTAAGGGTTTATGATTTAATATTTAGGATTTGGATTTTATGATTTAAGGTTTAGGGTTTAGGTTTTAATTATCCTTATCTTCATGAATACTTAAAAAGACCACTTATTTAATCAATTAAGGTCCCAAACCCTTATCTAATTGAATACTTATCAAACCCTAATTTTTCAAAAAAATCCCATCTTCATACCCCTATCTTCATACCCCTCACTTCATACACCTATCTTCACACCCCTATATTCATACCCCTAACTTCATACCCCTCACTTCATAACCCTAACTTCATACTCCTCACTTCATACCCCTATATTCATACCGCTATCTTCATACCCCTCACTTTATACCCCTCACTTCATACCCCTGTCTTCATAATCAATTAAATATTTAGGGTTTGGAATTTAGGATTTACGTTTTAGGATTTATGGTGTAAGGTTTAGGGTTCAATTACCCCCATCTTCATGAATACTTATAAAAACAACTTCTTTAATCAATTAAGGTCCAAAAATATTATTTAATTGAATACTTACCAAACCCAAATATTTCAAAAAAATACTCTTATCCTTATACCCCTTACTTTATACCCCTATCTTCATATCCCTCACTTCATACCCCTATCTCTATAATCAATTAAGGGTTTAGGGCTTAGGGTTTAGGATTTAGGGTTTAGGGTTTAGGGTTTAATTAACCCTAACTTCATGAATACTAACAAAGACAATCAATTCAAGTCCTAAACCTTTATCTAATTGAATAATTTCCAAACCCTATTTTTAAAAAAAAATATGTCTATCTTCATACCCCTCACATTATAAGCCTATCTTCATATCCCTATCTTCATACCCCTCACTTCATACCCCTATGTTCGTACCCCTCACTTCATACCCATATATTCATACCCCTCACTTCATACTCTTATTTTCATACCCTTATTTTCATACCCCTATCTTTGTACCCCTCACTTCATAGCCTTATCTTCATATCCATCACTGCATACCCTTCACTTCATACCTCTATATTAATACCATTATCTTCATTCCCCTCACTTCAAACCCCTATCTTCATATCCCTCACTTCATACCCCTATATTCATAATCAACTAAGGGTTTAGGTTTTAGGGTTTGGGGTTTATGGTTTAGGGTTTAGGGTTTAATTACCCCTAATTTCATGAATACTTATAAAAACCACTTCCTTAATTAATTAGGGTACATAACCCCTATCTAATTGAATACTTACCAAACCCTAAATTTTCAAAAAAATACCCCTATCTTCATAACCCTCACTTCATACCCCTATCTTCATACCCCTATCTTCACACCCCTCACTTCATATCCCTATCTTCATAATCTTCACTTCATACCCGTATATTTATACCCCTCACTTCATACCCCTATCTTCATACCCCTCCTTTCATGCCTCTCACTTCATATCCTGATCTTCATAATCAATTAAGGGTTTAGGTTTTATAGTTTAGGGTTTAGGGTTTAACTACCTCTAACTTCATGAATACTTACAAAAACCACTTCTTTAATCAATTAAGGTCCCAAAACCCTATCTAATTGAATAATTACTAAACTCTAATTTTTCAAAAAAAATATCCTTATTATCTTACCCCTCACATCATATCCCTATATTCATACCCCTCACTTCATATCCCTCACTTTGTACCCCTATATTCATACCCCTTACTCCATACCCCTCACTTCATACCCCTCTCTTCATATCCCTATATTCATACTCCTCACTTCATACCCCTATCTTCATAATCAATTAAGAATTTAGGGTTTAGGGTTTAGTTACCTAACTTCATGAATACTTACAAAAACCACTTCTTTAATCAGTTAAGGTCCTAAACCCCTATCTAATTGAATAAATACCAAACCCTAATATTAAAAAAATACCCCTATTATCTTACCTCTCACTTCATATCTCTATCTTCATACCCCTATATTCATACCCCTATATTAAAACCCTATTTTCATACCCCTTACTTCATACACCTTACTTCAGACCCCTATCTTCATACCTCTATCTTCATACCTCTCACTTCATACCCCTATCTTCATACCCCTGTCTTCATACCCATAACTTCATATCCCTCACTTCATACCCCTATATTCATAATCAATTAAGGGTTTATGGTTTAGGATTTAGGATTTGGAATTTATGGTTTAGTGTTTAGGGTTTAGGGTTTAATTACCCTTAACTTAGTCAAATAAAAACCACTTCTTTAATGAATTAATGTCCCAAACCCTTATCTAATTGAATACTTACCAAACCCTAAGTTTTTGAAAACAAATACCCCTATCTTCATACCCCTATATTCGTACCCCTCACTTCATACCCATATCTTCACACACCCTTATCTTCATACCCCTCACTTCATATCCTTATATTCATAATAAATTAAGGGTTTAGGGTTTAAAGTTTGGGGTTTATGGTTTACCATTTAGGATTTAGGGTTTAATTACCCCTAAATTCATGAATACTTATAAAAACCACTTCTTTAATCAATTAAGGTCCCAAATTCCTACTAATTGAATACTTACCAAAACCAATTCTTTAATCAATTAAGGTCCCAAACCCTTATCTAATTTAATACTTACCAAACCCTAATATTTAAAAAAAATACCCCTATCTTCATACCCCTAACTTTATACCCTTATCTTCATACCCCTTACTTCATACCCCTCACTTAATACCCCTATCTCTATAATCAATTAAGGATTTAGGGTTTAGGGTTTAGGATTTAATTACCCCTATCTTCATAAATACTTACAAAGGCCACATATTTAATTAATTCAGGTCCCAAGCTTTCATCTAATTGAATACTTTTCAAACCCTAATTTTTCAAATAAAATACGCATATCTTCATACCCCTATATTCATACCCCTCACTTCATACCCCTATCTTCATACCCCTCACTTTATACCCCTCACTTCATACCTCTCATTTCATACCCCTATTTTAATACCCTTATCTTCATACCTCTATCTTTATACCCCTCTCTTCATACCCCTATCTTCATACCCCTCTCACTTCATACCCCTATCTTCATACCCATCACTTTATACCTCTCACTTCATACCCCTATCTTCATACCCCTCACTTCATACACCTATCTTCATAATTAATTAAGGGTTTAGTGTTTGGAGTTTAGGGTTTAATATTTAGGGTGTAGGGTTTTGGGTTTAATTACCCCTAACTTCATGAATACTTACAAAAATCACTTCTTTAATCAATTAAGGTCTCAAACCCTTATCTAATTGAATACTTACCAAACCCTAATTTTTCAAAAACAAAAAATACCCCTATTTTCATACCCCTCACTTCATACACCCTATCTTCATACCCCATATCTTCATACCCCTATATTCATACCACTCACTTCATATCCCTATCTTCATAATCAATTAAGGGTTTAGGGTTTGGGATTTAAGGTTTAGGATTTCGGTTTTAGGGTGTAGGGTCTAGGGTTTAATTATCCCTATCTTTATGAATACTTACAAAAACCTCTTCTTTAATCAATTAATTTTCCAAACCCTTATCTAATTGAATACTTATAAAACCCTAATTTTTCAAAAAAAATCCCTATCCTCATACCCCTATATTCATACCATATCTTCATATCCATATCTTCATACCCCTCACTTCATACCCCTATCTTCATACCCTTCATACCCCTATATTCATATCCCTATCTTCATACCCCTATCTTCATACCTCTCATTTCATACCCCTATCTTCATAATAAATTAAGTGTTCAAGGTTTACTATTTGAGGTTTAGGGTTTAGGTTTTAGGGTTTAATTAACCCTAAATTTATGAATACTTACAAAAACCACTTCTTTAATGTATTAAGGTCCCAAATGCCAATATAATTGTGTACTTAATGAACTATAATTTTTCAAATAAAATACCCATATCTTCATACCCCTCACTTCATACCCCTCTCTTCATATCCCTATCTACATACCCCTCACTTCATACCCCTATATTCATATCCCTATATACATACCCCTCACTTCATACCCCTATATTCATACCCTTATCTTCATACCCCTATATTCATACCCCTCAATTCATACCCCTAAATTCATACCTCTATCTTCATACCCCTCACTTCATACCCCTATCTTCATATCCTATCTTCATACCCCTCACTTCATACCCCTATCTTCATAATCAATTAAGGGTTTAGGTTTTAGGTTTTTGGGTTTAGGGCTTTAGGGTTTAGGGTTCAATTACCCCTAACTTCATGAATACTTAAAAAAAACACTTCTTTAATCAATTAAAGATCCAAACACCTATCTAATTGAATATTTACCAAACACTAATTTTTCAAAAACAATACCCCTATCTTCATACCACTTACTTCATACCCCTCCCTTCATACCCCTATATTCATACCACTCACTTATTAACCCTAACATAATACCCTATCTTCATATCTCTATCTTGATATCCCTATCTTCATACCCCTCAGTTCATACCGCTATTATCATACCTGTCACTTCATACCCCTATCTTCATAATCAATTAAGAATTTAGGGTTTAGGGTTTGGGGTTTTTGGTTTAGGGTTTAATTTTTAATTACCCCTAACTTCATGAATACTTATAAAAAATACTTTTTTAATCAATTAAGGTCCCAAATTCCTATCTAATTGAATACTTACCAAACCTGAATTTAAAAAAAAAAATACACCTATCTTCATACGCCTCACTTTATACCCCTCACTTCATACCCCTATCTTCATAACCCTCACTTCATATCCCTCACTTCATACCCCTCAATTCACATCCCTATATTCATACCTCTATCTTCATACCCCTCACTTCATACACCTATCTTCATACCCCTCACATCATACCCATATCTTCATAATAAATTAAGTGTTTAGAGTTTAGGGTTTGATTACCTTAACTTCATGAATACTTACAAGAACCACTTCTCTAATAAAATAAGGTCCCAAACCCCTATATAATTGAAAACTTACCAAACCCTAATTTAAAAAAAAATATCCCTATATTCATACCTCTATCTTAAAAATCCTCACTTCATACCCTCATATTCATACCCCTCACTTCATACCCCTATATTCATACCCCTATCTTCATACCCCTCACTTCATACCCATATCTTATTATCCCTATCTTCATATCCATCATTTCATACCCCTCTCTTCATACCCCTATATTCATAATCAAATAAGGATTTAGGTTTTAGGGTTTATGATTTAGAGTTTAATTACCCCTAACTTCATGAATACTTAAAAAAACCACTTTTTTAATAAATTAAGGTCCTAAATGTCTATCCAATTTTATACTTACCAAACCTTAATTTTTCAAAAATAAATACCACTATCTTCATACCCCTCATGTTATACCCCTAACTTCATACCCCTATCTTCATAACCCTCACTTCATACCCGTATATTCATAACCCTCACTTCATACCCCTCAATTCATATCCCTATATTCATACCTCTATCATCATACCCATCACTTCATACCCCTATCTTCATAATCAATTAAGGGTTTAGGGTTTAGTATTTAATTACCCTTAACTTCATGAATACGTACAAAAACCACTTCTTTAATAAATTAAGGTTCCAAACCCCTATCTAACTGAATACTTACCAAACCCTATTTTAAAAAAAATAAATACCTCTATTATCTTACCCCTCACTTCATATATATATCTTCATAACCCTATCTTCATACCCCTATCTTCATACCCATTACTCCATACCCATCACTTCATACACCTATCTTCATACCCCTATCTTCATATCGCTATCTTCATACCCCTCACTTCATACCCCTATATTCATACCCATCACTTTATATCCCTCACTTCATACCCTTATATTTATAATCAATTAAGTATTTAGGTTTTAGGGTTTTGGATTTGGGGTTTATTGTTTAGGGTTTAGGGTTTAATTACCCCTAATTTAATGAATACTTACAAAAGCCACTTTTTTAATCAATTAATGTCCCAAACCCTTATCTAATTGAATACCTACCAAACCCTAATTTTTCAAAGACAAATACCCCTATCTTCATACCCCTCACTTCATGCCCTTATCTTCATAATCAATTAAGGGTTTAGGTTTTAATTACCCAAAAATTCATGAATACTTACAAAAATCACTTCTTTAATCAATTAAGGTCCCAAATCCTATCTAATTTAATAATTACTAAACCCTAATTTTTCAAAAAATACCCCTATTATCTTACCTTTCACTTCATATCCCTATCTTCATACCCCTATCTTCATACCCCTCACTTCATACCCTTATATTCATACCCCTATCTTCATACCCCTTACTTCATACCCCTCACCTCAAACCCTTATATTCATACCCCTATCTTCATATCCTTATCTTCATATCTCTCACTTTATACCCCTATCTTCATACCCCTCACTTCATACCCCTATATTAATAATCAATTAAGGGTTTATGGTTTAGGATTTAGGATTTGGATTTTATGATTTAAGGTTTAGGGTTTAGGGTTTAATTACCCCTATCTTCATGAATACTTAAAAAAACATCTTATTTGATAAATTAAGGTCCCAAAACCTTATCTAATTGAATACTTATCAAACCCTAATTTTTCAAACAAAATCCTATCTTCATACCCCTATATTCATACCCCTCACTTCATACACCTATCTTCATACCCCTATCTTCACACCCCTATATTCATACCCCTAACTTCATACCACTCACTTCATAACCCTAACATCATACTCCTCACTTCATATCCGTATATTCATACCACTATCTTCATGCCCTTCACTTTATACCCCTCATTTCATATCGCTATCCTCATAATCAATTAAAGATTTAGGGTTTGGTATTTAGGATTTAGGTTTTAGGATTTATGGTGTAAGGTTTAGGGTTCAATTACCCCCATCTTCATGAATGCTTATAAAAACAACTTCTTTAATCAATTAAGGTCCAAAAATCTTATATAATTAAATACTTACCAAACCCAAATATTTCAAAAAAATACTCATATCCTCACACCCCTTATTTTTTATCCTTATCTTCATACCCCTCACTTCATACCTTCATATCCCTCACTTCATACCCCTATCTTTATAATCAATTAAGGGTTTAGGGTTTAGTGTTTAAGATTTAGGGTTTAGGGTTTAGGGTTTAATTACCCATAACTTCATGAATACTAAAAAATACCACTTCTTTAATCAATTCAAGTCCCAAACCTTTATCTAATTGAATACTTTCCAAACCCTAATTTAAAAAAAAATATATGTCTATCTTCATACCCCTCATGTTATACGCCTATATTCATATCCCTATATTCATACCCCTCACTTCATACCCCTATCTTCATATACATCACTTCATACCCCTATCTTCATACCCCTCACTTCATACCCCTATATTCACACCCCTCACTTCATACTCTTATTTTCATACCTCTATCTTTGTACCCCTCACTTCATAGCCCTATCTTCATACCCCTCACTTTATACCCCTATAGTCATACCCCTATATTCATTCCCCTCACTTTAGACCACTATATTCATACCCCTCACTTCATACCCCTATATTCATAATCAACTGAGGGTTTAGGATTTAGGGTTTGGGGTTTATGATTTAGGGATTAGGGTTTAATTACCCCTAACTTCATGAATACTTATAAAAACCACTTCTTTAATTAATTAAATCTCAAAAACACCTATCTAATTGAATACTTACCAAACCCTAAATTTTCAAAACAAATAACCCTATCTTCATAACCCTCACTTCATACCCCTATTTTTACACCCCTCACTTCATATCCCTATCTTCATAATCCTCACTTCATACCCCTATATTTATACCCATCACTTTGTACCCTTCACTTCATATCCCTATATTCATAATCCTCACTTCATACCCCTTTCTTTATACCCCCACTTCATACCCCTATCTTCATACCCCGCACTTCATATCCCTATCTTCGTATCCCTCATTTCATGCCTTTCACTTCATACCCTGATCTTCATAATCAATTAAGGGTTTAGGTTTTATAGTTTGAGGTTTAGGGTTTAACTACCTCTAACTTCATTAATACTTACAAATACCACTTCTTTAATCAATTAAGGTCCCAAAACCCTATCTAATTGAATATTTACCAAACCCTAATATTTCAAAAAGCAATACCCTTATCTTCATACCCCTCACTTCATACCCATATCTTAATATCCTTATCTACATACCCCTCACTTCAGAGCCCTATCTTCATACCCTTATCTTCATACCCATATCTTCATACCCCTCACTTCATACCCCTCAATTCATACCTCTATATTCATACCCCTCACTTCATACCCCTATCTTCATATCCTTATCTTCATACCCCTCACTTCATACCCCTATCTTCATATCCTTATCTTCATACCCCTCACTTCATACCCCTATCTTCATAATCAATTAAGGGTTTAGGATATAAGGTTTAGGGTTTAGGATTTAGGGTTCAATTACCCCTAACTTGATGAATACTTCAAAAAACCACTTATTTAATCAATTAAGGAGCCAAACAACTATCTAATTGAATACTTATCAAACCCTAATTTTTCAAAAAAAATATCCCTCTCTTCATACCCCTTACTTCATACACCTCCCTTCATACCCCTATATTCATACCAATCACTTCTTACCCCTAACTTCATACCCCTATATTCATATCCCTATCTTGATATCCCCATATTCATACCCCTCATTTCATATGTTTATCTTCATACCCCTCACTTCATACTCCTTACTTCATACCCCTATCTTTATACCCCTCACTTCATACCCCTATATTCATAATCAATTAAGGGTTTAGGGTTTGGGGTTTATGGTTTAGCATTTAGGTTTTAGGGTTTAATTACCCCTAACTGATGCAGGAGCATCCGAGGGCAGCAAAGCAATCGAGCATCAACCAAACTTTTTGTTGTCATTTTTTTTCTAAGTGTTGCAATGTTATTTTTTTCTAAGTGTTACAAGTAAAATATGTGTCGCGATATCGCGACACAAAAGTGTCATGATATCGTGACCAAAACTGAAGATAGGGGAGTAGCGGACAAAATGTCGTGATTTCACGACATGTCACGATTTCACGACATGTCGCGATTTCGTGACATGTCACGAAATCACGACCCAAGGCAGGGAAACAAAGGCGTAAAGACCAAAGGTTACGAAATCATGACATGTCATGATTTCGTGACATGTCATGAAATCACGACCACCGCAGGGAAAATGAAGGCATGAAGACCAAATGTCATGAAATCGTGACATGTCACAATTTTGTGACATGTCACGAAATCATGACCACTACAGGAGAAACGAAGGCACGGAGACCAAAGGTCATGAAATCATGACATGTCACGATTTCACGACATGTCACGAAATCACGACCACCACAGGAGAAATGAAGGCATGGAGACCAAAGGTCACGAAATCGTGACATGTCGCAATTTCATGACATGTCACAAAATCACGACCATCGTAGGGGAAATGAAGGCATGGAGACCAAAGGTCGTGAAATCGTGACATGTCACGATTTCAAAATCAAAATGGGAGAACAGAGGCCGATAGAAAAAACAACGCGATATCGCGACATGTCGCGATATCGCGGCCAAAACGGAGAGAGAAGGTGTAGAAAGAAAATGGTCACGATATCATGACATGTTGCGATATCGCGACCAAATAGAAAGACACACACTTTCAGCTTTCATAAAGATGTCCCTACGTGCGCAACAAGATAGAGGCAATGAAGCAGCAGTTCCAAAGAAGGATTTCAATAGGCATGTTGGCCACTCGCGTAGGATATGATGTTCACACAATGACACTGAGAGGGGGGGGTGAATCAGTGTAGTTATTTAACTTCAAAACAACAGCATTCAAATACTGAAGCACAGAAAAATTATAAAACCAGAAGAACAAAATGAGAGCACACCACAACACACAATATAACGAGGTTCACCAATTTGGCTACTCCTCAAAAATTAACCGCTTGGACTTCAATCCAAATCCAGTCTTTGCAAAATTTCAATTTTACAACTTCTTTACCAGCATCCACTGGAAGGAGCACCAACCCCCGTAATTTTCTGCTGCAACAGATGGAGCACCAACCCCTAGTACCAAGCACCAACTTGGACTACAATTCTGATCAATTAGAATGACATAAAAGTGTCTTCACTTCATGCACAACCCTGACTGGTCTGCAATTAATCCAACTCGCACACTCTCACGGCTCGCTAATTTTCTTATTCAAACCCTCTTTTCACAAAGAATATTTCTCTTTCCGCAACAACTTCTCTCTAACAGAAGCAACATCATTCTCGTGCTCGACTGTCCTCTTATACCCTATTTTTCTCATCGGGACTCTTTGTCTTCTCTCGCGTTTCAATTCTTCATGCAATCGGATGACATTCTCGAGCCGTTCGAATTCTTTTCTTCTTTCCAATGCGGCTGTTCGAATCCTTCCAAATACGACTGTTCGAATGCTGCACATCCTTCTTCTTGAAAGCTTTTCGATCCTTCCTATTTTATGTTTCGAATGCTGTAAATGCGTCTATTTTAATCGGCTGTTCTAATGCATTCTTCAATCGACTGTTCGTTTGCACTTTCAATCGATCGTTCGAATGCTGCACTTCGTTCGAATGCTTTTTTTGATCCTACCTATACCACACTTCGAAAGCTTTTCAATCATGCATATACAACTGTTCCCATGCATTTCCGACACCCGTCAATTTGTAATTCTCTCCGACATCGCCATCTTTACGTAACAGTCGCATGATTATCGCTTTTTCGACACGTGTCACCTTGCATGCTCCTCGGCTTTTACCCGCCAAACGTTGCCCGTCGCGATATCGCGACACTTTTAATTTTTCTGACGTCATCCTTCATAATGTCGTGAAATCGTGACATTTGCTTCATTCCAAAGACTTTCCTCGCATCCTGTCACGATATCGCGACACTTTCAACATTTGTTGACGTCATCATCATTCTTGTCGCGAAATCGCGACGCTTCCTTTGCTTAGTCATCATCCTTCTTGTCGTGAAATCGTGACGTTTCAACTTTGTTGACGTCATCATCCTTCTTGTCACGAAATCGTGACACTTTGGCTTTCGTACACTCTTCTTTGCCAACAGCAAAAAAGGAACATGTCACGAAATCGCGACACTTTGCTCTTCCGTACAACTCTCCTTGCCAACTCCAGCAAAAAATGGAACATGTCACTAAATCGCGACACTATGCTTCATGCAATGGCAAAATTTTTACATCTTTGTGCCTTGTGTTTTCACCTTGCCTCTTTTCATGAAATTTTGACTTGTAATATCATTGCCGCATCTTTCGCTCTACACTTTTGACTAGTAGCGAAATCGCTACACCTTAGTTTCCCTTTGTTTCAACATGTAGCGCCATCGCTACACCTTAGTTTCTCTTTGTTTCAACATGTAGCGAAATCGCTACACCTTCTTCTTGTGAATTTTTACTTGTGTCGAAATCGCTGCAACTCAATTTTCTTAACTTCCGATTTGTAGCGAAATCGCTACACCTTTGTTTCCATACATTTCCAGCTGTGCTTTGAAATGCGAAACTTTAACATGCATGGAAATCGCTACTCTCTTCATTGCAAGCTCCTTTCCTCCATTTATGTCACGAAATCGTGACACATTTTCTCTCTCTCGCGAAACTCGACATGTCGCGACATCGCGACATTTTGGCGTGCATTTTCTCTCTCCTACTTTTTGTCGCGAAATCGCGACACATTTTCTCTCTCCTCAACAAAAACTCGACATGTCGCGACATCGCGACATTTTGGCTTGCATTTTCTCTCTCCTCCTTTTTGTCGCGAAATCGCGACAATTTTCTTCCTTGTCTCTTTCTGCCAATTTCTGAATCTGGGTCACCTCTCGTTTTGCTTGAAACTTTCCCGCACTTGATCCGATCGACCTCCGAATCGCATCAACCGCATCAACTCTCCGTGTTGACAACAATGACAATACTTTCTCAAATGCTTTTGCTGCACCTTGCTCAACAATCTCCCCTTTGGAATTATTGGCAACACACAGACAACCTTGCTCAACTTCTTCTCCCCCTTTGCCAATAATACCAAAGGGTCGCTGCAGACTCCCCCGAGTCTCTCGTACACCATTCTCAGGAAAATATTGTTATAGTTAGCAAAAATCATAAACATAAGCAAAACTATAAGTATAGGCATGCATGCACCCATTGAGAATGTGATCCCTAATGATAGTCAGTTCTTGGGAATTGTGACCACTCCCAACTTATTCCTAAGGTACTCAAAAACATCCTTGGGCAATGGTTTTGTGAATATATCAGCTACTTGCTCTGTAGTTGGAACAAAATCCAACTTGACTTCTCCTTCTCGCAACTTTATCCTTCAAAAAATGATATCGGATTGCAATGTGTTTGGTTCTTGAATGCATAATTGGATTCTTGGATATGTTGATAGCACTAGTGTTATCACATTTTATTGATATTGGCTCTTTGAAGTGGATACCAAGATCTTTCAAAGTTTGTCTCATCCATAATATCTGTGTACAGCAAGTTGTGGCCGCAATGTATTCTCGCCTCTGCAGTGGATAGAGAGACTGATTCTTGTTTCTTGTTGTGCCATGCTACCAGCCTGTCTCCAAGATAAAATGCTCCTCCACTTGTACTCTTCCGGTCATCAATGCACCTTGCCCAATCTGCATCATAATATGCAATCAAAGTGAAGTCTTTGCCTTTTGGGTACCACAACCCATAATCCATGGTACCTTTGAGGTACCTGAAGATCCTTTTTACAACTCGTGACATGAGTTTCTTTGGGACTTGCCTCGAAATCTAGCAACCATGCATACCGCCCGTAGTATATCCGGTCTAGTAGCCGTTAAATACAAGCAAGCTTCCAATCATAGACCCGTACATTGTTTGATCCACATCCTGAGATTTATCATCCTTGCTCAACTTGGCACTCGTTGTCATGGGAGTGCCGACCGGTTCACTGTCTTCCATTGTGAACTTTTTCAGCATTTCTTTTACATATTTAACTTGAGAAATAAAAATGCCTTTTTCATTTTGATTGACCTGCAGTCCTAAGAAATAAGAAAGTTCACCAATCATTGACATCTCAAATTCTTTTTTCATTTTAATTGATATGTCTTTGCAATATTCATCCATGTCGCCGCCAAATATTATGTCATCTACATAAACAACAAGAACAATAAGATGACCCTTCTCTGCTTTGACATATAAGTTGCTATCCACCAAACCTTTCTTAAACCCTTGTTTAATTAGATAATTATCCAGCTCTTGCATACCATGCTCGGGTGCCTGCTTTAATCCATATAAAGCTTTCTTTAACCTCGCAAACAAAATCTGGATTGTCACCAAGTTGGAAGCCATCCGGTTGTTCAATGTAAACCTCTTCTTCCAGCTTTTCCATTCAAAAATGCTGATTTTACATCCATTTGATATACTTTGAAGTTTTTATGAACTCGCTAATGCCGTAAACATTCCGATTGCCTCTAGTCCGGCTACCGGTGCAAAAGTTTCTTCAAAATCAATGCCTTCAACCCCGAGCATAGCCTTTACATACCAATCTTGCCTTATTTCCGACAACCTCGCCCATCTTCATTCAATTTATTTCTAAAAACCCATTTAGTGCCAATTATGTTTTTATTTGTTGGTCTAGGTACTAATTCCTGTGTATTGTTTTTCTCTATCTCGATCTAGTTCTTCATTGATTGCCTTCATCCAACTTTCATCATTGCTTGCTTCAGCGAACATTTTTAGGTTCAATACTAGATAACAGAGAATAGTTCCTCACCGCTGTTCTTCTTGTCCGAATACCATCTCGTGGGATCCCCAATAACTGCTCACTTGGATGATTTTTCTCGCGCTTGCTCTGCTTTAAATTTCCTGTTTTCTTCTTCTTCGATCTCAGCTTTTACACCATCTCGGATCAATTTTCTGATTCTTCTCCGTTTCTTTTTCATCATCACCTTCAATGACTTCTTCATACATAGGGTAGTTTTCTTGATAAGTAGTTTCTTGTTCTCTACCTTCATCAACTTTCACATCAACACTTTCAACAATTTTCTTCAACCTCTTGTTGTAACATGTGTATGCCTTGCTTTTTGTTGAGTAACCAAGAAAGATACCTTCATCAGCTCTATCTTCAAATTTACCGAGGTTATCTTCAGTCCGTTTTATGTAGCACTTGCTGCCAAATACTTTGAAATGTCTTGTTGTTGCCTTTCTGCCAAACCACAACTCATAAGGTGTTTTGCTTTCATGTGGTCTCAAAGATGCACCTGTTTTGAATGTAAACTGCAGTATGAACTCGCCTCTTTCCAAAATCGTCAGCTATTTTGTTTTCTCGCAGCATTGTCCTTGCCATTTCCTGAACTGTTCTATTCTTCCTTTCTACAACACCATTCTCCCGAGGTGTCCTAGCCGCTGAAAACCTGTCTTCTTATCCCATGTTTTTGACAAGATTCTGCAAATTCTTCTGAGATAAACTCTCCTCCCCCGTCTGATCTTAGGCATTTAATTCTTTTTCCTGATTGATTCTCAACAAGATTTTTGAAGGTTTTAAACATCTCAAAGGCTTCTGACTTGAGTTTCAGAAATAGTACCCATGTCATTCTTGAGTAGTCATCTATACACAACATAAAATATTTGTGTCCATTTATGCTTTCAGTTCTCATGGGTCCACATAGATCAGTGTGAATTAGTTCTAATGGCTTGCTAGTGAAGTATTCTTTTGCTTTGAAAGTGGCTCTGGTTTGTTTTCCCTTTTGGCATGACTCACAGATGCTATTTACAGGTTTGCCAATGTTTGGTATATCTCTAACTCGCTCTTTTTGAACTGATTTTTGCCGATTGTCAAAACTAATATGCCCAAGCCTCTTGTGCCATAGCCGCTTTCATCTTCCTCGTCCAATCAAGCATGTTCCTTCCGCAGTTTCTGAAAGTGTATACAGATTTCTAAGTTCTCACCCAGTGGCTATTAAATTTCTATTTTTTGTCTTTCTTACTTCACAACCCTCCTTCTTGAAGATTACATCATGGCCTCTGTCACATATTTGACTTACACTTAGCAAGTTATGCTTCAGTCCAATTACAAACAAGACTTCTTTTGATTTTATATTGCCATCACTGATCTTGACTGATCCCTTTCCAACAATCTTTGCTCCATCATTATTTCCAAATTTCACATAACCACCTTCATAATTCTGTAAATTCTCAAACTTTTGCTTGTCACCCGTCATGTGACTGGAACAACCACTGTCAAGTATCCAAGGTGCTGATTTGTTCCGAGCTTTAAAAGCAGTCTGGACAATCAAAGATTCCTTTTCTTTCCATTCTGGTTTGATAGCAGATTTTGCTACTTGTTTTGCCTTTGTCCTTTCATTAGCATGTGCCTCTTTTTCAGGAAATTTCTGGTTTTGTTTCAACCCACTTGGCTGAGATTTTCTACCCTGATAATTATTTGATGCAAAAGTGCTTCTGCACTTTCTAGCAATATGTCCAAAATTATGACAATTATAACATTCAACCGCATAATTCATTAAAGGAGAAAAAACATTTCTGCCGGTAAAATTCCTTTGAGATACATTATGCCCGCAATCTGAAATCTTATGGCCATAAGCATTGCATTTAAAACAATAACCAGAAAATGCATGATTAAACCCGGGTGCCGGTCTTTGCCAGTTTGAAGTAGGAGCCATGACTCTTCTCCTCCTTGGATGTGTGACTTTTGTGAATCCATCTTTGTCAGTATTCTTCTTGAATCTGGCATTATTGTTTTCTTTTGCAAGATTTGGTTTTTCTGGTTCAACCCTGATCTTTTCTTCTTTCTTTATGAGTTCTATATTCAAGTTCTTTGAATCCTTTGAAGATTCTCCTTCATCAAAGCCTAAACCAAATTTTATGCCGTAAGGCCTTTGGTTATTTAACATTTTATCCAACTTTTACAAGACTTTCTTCAAACTTATGAAAACAGTTCAATTTTCTATTCATCTCCTCTAACCGCATCCTTAACTTAACAATGTCTTCCTCTAGCTTGCCGCATTCAACCTGCCTTTACAGCTTAATTGTTCATCAAGAACTTCGGACATTTTCTTGAATTCCTCTCGTCTCGTATTTTCAGATTGTTTATTATGTCCGTGGCATTCTCTAATTTCTTTGAAAATTTCTTATTCTTCTTCCTTTCTCGCACTCAACTCTTCAAGTGCAAAGAACCAATTCTCCTTCCAAATACACTTCACCTTCATCCTTGGAATTTTCATCACCTTCCCGATTTTTCTCTCGTTCTTTCTTCTTCAAGTGCCATGAAAAGAGCTTCACCTCCTTCTTCTTCGGACTCCTCATCCGTGCTTTCTTCGAACTCGCTGACATTCTTGGTTATGAAGCTTTTCTTCTTGAAGTTGTTCTTTCTAAAATTTTGTTTCTTCTTCCACTCACCTTTTTCTTGGTGTGAACCTTCACCATTTTTTGTTCTCTCCCGCATTGGACATTTTGCTGCAAAATGACCGACTCCTCCACAGTTGAAGCATTTAAAAGGTAGCTTCCCTCTATATTTTCCTTTTCCTTTTGTGAGTTTTCGAACAAAATTGGCTTCTGTTTCATCCAAGTGTTCCTTCATCCTCGTATTCATGTTCAGCTTTTACATTCTTGTGTGCTTTAAAAGTCGCTTCTCTGTCTCGTAGACTTGGTTTGTCCTATTCTCATTTCATATGCTATCATGGAACCATGCAACTCATCCATGCTGAAGTTGTTTAGATCTTTTGCCTCTTCTATTGCAGAGACTTTGGAGTTAAATCTTTTGTGAAGTGTTCTGAGAACCTTTTTCACAACAACCGCATCATCAATTTCTTCACCGAGTCCTCTCGATTGCATTAATAATTCCGTTGACTCTCAAGGATATAAGTCTCTATGTTTTCATCTTCATTCATTTGCAAGTGCTTCGAACCGTGCTCGATGAGTTTGCGCTTTTGCTTCCTTAATCTTACCGTCTCCTTCATGGATGCTCTTCAGCTTTATCCCACATGTCTTTTGCTGATTTACAACTCATGACTCTTATCAGCTCACTCGTCAACAAGCCCACACATTATGGCATTCTTAGCTTTGGAGTTGTTCTCAAATTTCTTTTTCTCAAGAAGATCTCGTTGGAGGAGTAGTGGGTGCTGTGTATCCACTATCTACGTAATCCCAAATATCATATCCCAATGCACTCGGATATGTTTGCATTCCGAGTTTCCGTAAGGTGTAATTTGTTCCATCAAATAAGGGAGCTTTGTTGGATGAAAATCCTTCATCGCCTCGCCATTGTTTCTTCCAAGATCTCCTTAGCCGATTAAGCTTGTACAAGGAACCTCGCTCGAATACCAATTGATGTTCACACAATGACACCGAGAGGGGGGTGAATCAAGTGTAGTTATTTAACTTCAAAACAACGAAGATTCAAAGACTCGAAGCACATAAAACTTATAAAACCAGAAGAACAAAATGAGAGCACACCACAACACACAATATAACGAGGTTCACCAATTTGGCTACTCCTCAAAAATTAACCGCTTGGACTTCAATCCAAATCCAGCTCTTTGCAAAATTTCAATTTTACAACTTCTTTACCAGAATCCACTGGAAGGAGCACCAACCCCTGTAATTTTCTGCTGCAACAGATGGAGCACCAACCCCTAGTACCAAGCACCAACTTGGACTACAATTCTGATCAATTAGAATGACATAAAAGTGTCTTCACTTCATGCACAACCTTGACTGGTCTGCAATTAATCCAACTCTGCACACTCTCACGGCTCTGCTAATTTTCTTATTCAAACCCTCTTTTCACAAGGAATATTTCTTTTCGCAACAACTTTCTCTAACAAGAAGAACATCTTCTCGTACGACTGTCCTCTTATACCCTTTTTTCTCATCGGACTCTTTGTCTTCTCTCGCTTTCAATTCTTCATGCATGGATGATATTCTCGAGCCGTTCAATTCTTTCTTCTTTCCAATACGGTCGTTCAATCCTTCCAAATACGACTGTTCAAATGCTGCACATCCTTCTTCTCTAAAGCTTTTCGATCCTTCCTATTTTATGTTTCGAATGCTATAAATGCGTCTATTTTAATCGTTGTTCTAATGCATTCTTCAATCGTCGTTCGTTTGCACTTTCAATATCTTCAATGCACTTCGCCGTTCGAATGCTTTTTAGATACCCTATACCACTCTTCGAAAGCTTTTCAATCATGCATCTACATCTGTTTCCATGCATGTTCGACACTCGTCAATTTGTAATCGTCTGTCCGACATCGCTATTGTTTACGTAATAGTCGCATGATTATCGCTTTTTCCGACACGTGTCATTTTGCATGCTCTTCGGCTTTTACCCGCCAAACGTTCCTGTCGCGATATCGCGACACTTTTAATTTATGCTGACGTCATCCTTCATAATGTCGCGAAATCGCGACCATTTTGCTTCATTCCAGTAGCTTTCCTCGCATCCTGTCGTGAAATCGCGACACTTTTAACTTTGTTGATGTCATCATCATTCTTGTCGCGAAATCGCGACGCTTCGCTTCTTGACGTCATCATCCTTCTTGTCATGAAATCGTGACATTTTTTACTCTTGCTGACGTCATCATCCTTCTTGTCATGAAATCGTGACACTTTCGCTTCGTGACACTCTTCTTTGCCAGCAATAAAAAGGAACATGTCACTAAATCGTGACACTTTGCTCTTCCGTACAACTCTCCTTGCCAACTCCAGAGAAAATGGAAAATGTCACTAAATCGCGACACTATGCTTCATGCAATGGCAAAATTTTTACATCTGTGTGCCTTGTGTTTTCACCTTGCCTCTTTTCATGAAATTTTGACTTGTAATATCATTGTCCGCATCTTTCGCTCTACACTTTTGACTAGTAGCGAAATCGCTACTCCTTAGTTTCCCTTTGTTTCAACATGTAGCGCCATCGCTACACCTTAGTTTCTCTTTGTTTCAACATGTAGCGAAATCGCTACACCTTCTTCTTGTGAATTTTTACTTGTGTCGAAATCGCTGCAACTCAGTTTTCTTAACTTCCGATTTGTAGCGAAATCGCTACACCTTTGTTTCCATACATTTCCAACTGTGCTTTGAAATGCGAAACTTCAACATGCATGGAAATCGCTACTCTCTTCATTGCAAGCTCCTTTCCTCCATTTATGTCACGAAATCGCGACACATTTTCTCTCTCCTCAGTGAAAACTCGACATGTCGCGACATCACGACATTTTGGCGTGCATTTTCTCTCTCCTACTTTTTGTCACGAAATCGCGACACATTTTCTCTCTCCTCAGAAAACTCCGACATGTCACGATATCGCGACATTTTGACGTGCATTTTCTCTCCTACTTTTTGTCGCGATATTGCGACAGAAAACATGTCGCGATATCGCGACGCTTTTCTTCCTTGTCTCTTTCTCGCCAATTTCTCGAATCTGGGTCACCTCTCGTTTTGCTTGAAACTTTCTCGCACTTGATCCGACTAACCTCTGAACTGCATCAACTGCATCAATCTATCTGTGTTGACAACAATGACAATACTTTCTCAAATGCTTTTACTGCACCTTGCTCAACAAGATATCTAGAATATGTGTTTAAAGCAACTAATAGCAAGTAGAAGATCAAGAAGAAGATTTCATTAGATATGGCAGCTAGTCGCACACCTCACCTGGAGTCTCATCAATGAAACTTTGGAGAATTGTTCCAAGTGGCAATTGTATATCATGGGAAGTGTGAAAGCATAGAGGATCAGGACCTCAATAAAACCCATGGAATGTAATGATAGGGGTGGTCAAATGGCAGTTTGGCTATATATTCTTGTAAAATTCTTCCAAAGTATTGAATACAAATCTTGGGCTCTTGTTTTTCTAGTTTTATGTCTATTGCAAGATCTGTTCTCCACCAAGTGGTATCAGAGCCAGTAGTTCCTGAGTGTGTAACATATCGCCGGAGGAGAGGTAGTTACACCAGGATCTATGGAAGGGCTTGGAATTGGGTGAGCAGAATGCCTCCAAGGAGAAATATTGTTGGTGGGAGAGGCATGGCAGTAGTAGAAGATGTTCGAGCTTTGCAGCGACAAATGCAAGCTCTGCAATAAGAAATGTGCAGAAGATTAGAGCCAAGAAGAGACGAAGGTAGTGAAGAAGAAGATGATGAAGAAGAAGACCAACCTAAGGAAGAAGAAGAAGCAGTAGATCTAGATCAGGCCATACTATACAAAGCCATATCCCAAATTGGGAAGAGGCCGAAGATGGAAGTTTCCACATATTCTGGGAACCTTGATCCAGAAGAATTGATCGACTGGATCAACGACCTGGAAGAGTACTTTGAGTATGAAGAGGTTGAGGATCCTGATAGGGTCAGATTCGTAAAGACCAAACTGAAAGGTCATGCTAGCATTTTGTGGAAGGGAGTGCAGTTGGAGCAAAATAAAAGAGGTAAAGAGAGAATAACTAAGTGGGAACGGATGGCAAAAAAGCTAAAGAGGCAGTTCATCCCTGGTGATTATGAGTTAGACCTGCTAAAGAAAATGCAAGGATTGAGGCAATCAAGCAAGTCTGTGAAATAATAGACAAAAGAATTTCATAAAATAATGATTAGAATAGGCCACTCAGAGGCCAACAAGGAGAAGGTAGCCTGTTACATTAATGGGTTATGAGCAAGCATTCAGGAAGAACTAAGTCTAGTCCGGATGACCACCATAGAGGACGCTTATCAATTTGCTTTAAAGGTTGAAGAGAAGCTCAATAGGAGGTTTGAAAACAAGCAAAGAGGAAGAGGTTGTGGCAGAAGGACCGGCGAAAGGAACAGTGGAAGAAGAAATGAGGATTCTCAAAAAAATGGAGAAGGTAGCAGCAATCAAGAATAGAGGAGAGAAAATACAGACCGCCCCCATAATCAGAATAATGGTTACCGAGGGGGAAGAGGCAGAGCTAGATGAGGTCAAGGAAGAGGAAGATTCTGAGGGACTTGCTTCCAGTGTGGTGAAGAGGGACATCACCAATATGAGTGCCCACAGTAGTGAGAAAGAAATAATCGAAGGCTGAAAGGAAATGCCAGAGTAGCAGTCGCTAATGAAGATGCTAGATCTAAGCATTCTGAAGAAGCTGAGAGAGGAGAAGTAATTATTGCAAGAAGAGTCTTGCTGAATGAAGAGGGAGCTGTAGATCAGAGGAAAATCTTATTTTTCACAAGGTGTAAATGCGCAGGTAAGATTTGCAACATTATCATTGACAACGGTAGCACAGATAACCTAGTTTTAGAGGGAATGGTTACAAAGCTACAACTAGAGAGAAAGAAACACCCGCATCCATATCGAATCGCGTGGTTGCAGAAATACCATAAGATTTTGGTCAATGAACATTGCCTGGTAAAATTCAGTATTGGAAATTACCATGATGAGGTTCTGTGTGACATTCTGCCCATGGATGCATGCCATTTGCTGTTGGGAAGGCCATGGAAGTTTGACAGGTGTGCGATTCATGATGGCCAAGCCAACACCTATTTCATGACCAAGAATGGAATGCGTCATAAGTTGAAGCCCCTGAAGGAGGTGGAAGAAAAGGTATGTGGTAGTGCAAGAATTTGCTTGGTTGATGGAAGAAATTTTTTAGATGATTTAAAGCATGAGCATATGTGTTATGCATTAGTTCCTAGAGTCAGGGATACAGAATGCAAAGATGCCCCAGCAGAAGTCCAAGATCTGTTGAGGAAATTTCTAGATATCATATCTGATAATGTGCCTGAGGGTTTACCCCTAGTAAGAAAAATCAGTCACCATATTGATTTGGTGCCAGGGTCAAGCTTGCCCAATAAGGCTGCACATAGAATGACGCCTATAAAAATTGAAGAACTAAATAGGCAGGTCCAGGAGTTGCTAGAGAAGGGATTGATTAGAGAGAGTCTTAGCCCATGTGTAGTACCTACAGTACTAGCACCCAAGAAGGATGGAGAGTGGAGAATGTGCATAGACTCTCAGGAAATTAACAAGATCACTATCAAATATAGATTCCCATTGCCAAGGATGGATGACATCATGGACTGTTTGAGTGGAGCTGAGTACTTCACGAAGATTGACCTGAAAAGTGGTTACCACCAGATCCATGTTAGGGAAGGAGATGAGTGGAAGACAGCCTTCAAGACAAGAGAGGGCTTGTATGAGTGGTTGGTCATGCCATTTGGGCTGTCCAATGCACCAAGTACCTTCATGCGGTTTATGAATGAGGTACTGAAAGAGTTTTTGGGAAAATTTGTCATTTTTTATTTAGATGATATATTAATATTCAGCAAAACCCAAGAGGAACACCCGATGCACATCAGGAGGGTTTTTGAAAAGCTGCGGGAGAAGCAGTTATTAATAAATCTAAAAAAGTGTAATTTTGTCAAGAAAGAATTAGTATACCTGGGATTTGTAATCTCAGTAGAAGGTTTGAAAATGGACCCAGAGAAGGTGAGGGCTATCATAGAATGGCCTACCCCAAGAAGCACAACATAGGTAAGATCATTTCATGGTCTAGCTAGCTTTTACAGAAAGTTCATAAGAAACTTCAGCGAAGATTTGTGCACCCCTCACAGAAACAATGAGAGGGGATAAGAAAGAATTCAAGTGGACCTTAGGGGCTGAGAGGAGCTTTGATGCATTAAAGAAAAAGGTCACAAAACAGCCTATTTTGGCACTTCCAAACTTTAACAAAGTATTTCAGGTCGACTGTGATGCTAGTGGCAGTGCAATAGGGGTTGTACTGAGTCAAGAAGGTAGACCTGTTGCTTATTTTAGTGAAAAGCTCAATGATGCTCGGAAAAAGTATTCAGTTTATGACTAGGAATTTTATGCTATAGTTCATACTCTGAAGAAGTGGAGGCATTATTTGTTTCCAAAAGAGTTTGTTCTATTTACTGATCATCAGGCACTGCAGTACATCAACAGCCAAACAAAACTAAATCAACGGCACATGAAGTGGGTTGAGTTTCTCCAAAGCTATACCTTTGTGTTAAAGCACAGGAGCGAGAAATCAAACAGAGTTGCAGATGCTTTAAGTAGAAGGCAGAATCTGCTAATTGAAATGACAGTGGAAGTAGTAGGATTGAAAGAACTGAAGGGTCTTTATCCTGAAGATCCTAATTTTGCGAGCAGCACTGGATGGCTTGCTTGGCACTCATATCGTGAGAAGGACAAAATGGTTAGATTTCCTAATCCAAGATGGAATGCTATTCAAGGGAAGTAAATTATGCATTCCAAGGAGTTCCATGCAGGAGAACTTAATCAAGGAAAAGCACAGCGAAGGACTGGCTAGGCATTTTGGTCAAGATAAGACCATTGACCTAGTGAATGAAAATTACTACTGGCCACAATTTCAGCAAGATGTGAGAAAGTTTGTGCAAAGTTGCAGAATATGCCAGATGGCAAAAGGTGTAAGGCAAAACATAGGATTATACTAGCCGTTACCTGTACCTGAAAGGCCATGGGAGGACATAAGCATGGATTTTATTCTTGGATTTCCCAGAACACAGAGGGGAAATGACTCTGTATTTGTGGTGGTCAATAGATTCTCCAATATGGCACATTTTATTCCCTGCCAAAAGACCAGTGATGCAGTTCACATTGCAGGGTTATTTTTCAAGGAAGTGGTACGACTTCACGGTCTATCAAGAAGCATAGTTTTTGACAAAGATACAAAGTTTGTTGGGTATTTCTGGAGAACATTGTGGAAGAAGCTAAATACAGATTTGAAGTTCAGTTTTGCATACCACCCACAAACTAATGGATAGACAGAGGTGATAAATAGAAATCTGGGTAATTTGCTAAGATGCTTGATAGCAGATAAACCCAAGGGATGGGATTTAGTTTTTCCGCAGGAAGAATTTGCATATAACAATTCTGTCAATAAGAGCACAAACAAATCTCCATTCCAAATCATATATGGAAACAGTTCGAGAAACATTTTTGAGCTGAGAAAATTAGATAAAGGAGAAAAGTGCAGTGCAGAGGCTGAGGAATTCGCAAAACAGATGAAAAGCCTGCATGAAGAAGTAAAGAAACAAATTGCAAAAATGAATACTCAGTATAAAGCAAGAGCAGACCAAAAGTGGCGGTTCAAAGAATTTGAAGTGGGAGATGAAGTCATGGTACACCTCAGAAAAGAAATATTTCTAGCTAAAACTTACAAGTTGAAGATGAAGAAGTTTGGACCATGCAAAATACTGGAAAAACGAGATTCAGGCAATGCATATGAAGTGGAATTGCCAAGTGGGCTTGACATTTCACCCGTTTTTAACATATCTGATTTGGTGGAATACCATGAAGGAGATAGCACAGAGGCACCAAGCACAGAATTATGGAGCATTCCAACGTCTAACCCAACCAAAGACGAGATTGAGAAAATATTAGATACTCATGAAGGCAGAAGTACAATGAACAAACAATATTCTGAGTATTTGATCAAGTGGAAGGGCAGACCTATAGAAGATACAACTTGGTTGTCGAAAACAGAGGTTGACCACCTGGGTCTTCCTCCCAAAGATCAGAAGTGAGGATCACTTCTCAATCCACCCTGGGTGTCTGATGCAGGAGCATCCGAGTGCAGCAAAGCAATCGAGCATCAACCAAACTTTTTGTTGTCATTTTTTTTCTAAGTGTTGCAAGTAAAATATGTGTCACGATATCGCGACACAAAAGTGTCGTGATATCGTGACCAAAACTGAAGATAGGGGAGCAGCGGACAAAATGTCACGATTTTGCAACATGTCACGATTTCGTGACATGTCGCGAAATCATGACCCAAGGCAGGGAAACAAAGGTGCAAAGACCAAAGGTCATGAAATCATGACCACCGCAGGGGAAACGAAGGCGCAGAGACCAAAGGTCGCAAAATCGCGACCACCGCAGGAGAAACAAAGGCACAGAGACCAAAGGTCACGAAATCGTGACATGTCACGATTTCATGACATGTCGTGAAATTGTGACCACCGCAGGAGAAACGAAGGCACGGAGACCAAAGGTCATGAAATCGTGAGATGTCATGATTTCGCGACATGTCACGATTTTGCCAATGTTATTTTTTTCTAAGTGTTGCAAGTAAAATATGTGTAGCGATATTGCGACATAAAAGTGTCGCGATATCGTGACCAAAACTGAATATAGGGGAGCAGCAAACAAAATGTCATGATTTCGTGACATGTCATGAAATCGCGACCCAAGGTAGGGAAACAGAGGCACAGAGACCAAAGGTCACGAAATCGCGACATGTCATGATTTCGCGACATGTCACGAAATCATGACCACCATAGGGGAAATGAAGGCACGGAGACCAAAGGTCATGAAATCGTGACCACCGTAGGAGAAACGAAGGCACGGAGACCAAAGGTCATGAAATCGTGACATGTCGTAATTTCGTGACATGTCGCAAAATCGTGACCACCGCAGGAGAAACGAAGGCACGGAGACCAAAGGTCATGAAATCGTGACATGTCACGATTTCATGACATGTCGCAAAATCACGACCACCATAGGGGAAATGAAGGCGCGGAGACCAAAGGTCACGAAATCATGACATGTCATGATTTCACAATCGAAACGGGAGAACAGAGGCCGATAGAAAAAATGGCGTGATATCACGACATGTCACGATATCACGGCCAAAACAGAGAGAGAAGGTGCAGAAAGAAAATGGTCACGATATCGCGACATGTCACGATATCACGACCAAATAGAAAGACACGCACTTTCAGCTTTCATAAATATGTCCCTACGTGCGCGGCAATATAGAGGTAGTGAAGCAGCAGTTCCAAAGAAGGATTTCAACGGGCATGTTGGCCACTCACGCAGGATATCTAGAATATGCGTTTAAAGCAACTAACAACAAGAAGAAGATCGAGAAGAAGATTTCGTTGGATATGGCAGCTAGTCACACACCTCACCTGGAGTCTCATCAATGCAACTTTGGAGAATTGTTCCAAGTGGCAATTGTAGATCGTGGGAAGTGTGAAAGCACAGAGGATCGGGACCTCATTAAAAACCCATGGAATGTAATGAGAGGGGTGGGAAAATGGCATTTTGGCTGTATATTCTTGTAAAATTCTTCCAAAGTATTGAATACAAATCTTGGGCTCTTGTTTTTCTGGTTTTCTATCTATTGCAAGATCTGTTTTCCACCACTAACTTCATGAATACTTATAAAAACCACTTCTTTAATCAATTAAGGTCATAAATTCCTATCTAATTGAATACTTACCAAACCCTAATTTTTCAAAAAAATACACCTATCTTCATACCCTTCACTTTATACCCCTCACTTCATACCCCTATATTCATAACGCTCACTTCATATCCCTCACTTCATACCCCTCAATTCACATCCCTATATTTATACCCCTATCTTCATACCCCTCACTTCATACACCTATCTTCATACCCCTCACTTCATACCCCTATCTTCATAATAAATTAAGGGTTTAGGGTTTAGGGTTTGATTACCTTAACTTCATGAATACTTACAAAAACCATTTCTTTAATAAAATAAGGTCCCAAACCCCTATATAATTGAATACTTACCAAACTCTAATTTTTAAAAAAAAAAAACCCATCTTCATACCTCTCATCTTCATACCCCTCACTTCATACCCCTATCTTCATACCTCTATCTTCATAACCCTCACTTCATACCCTTATCTTCATACCCCTATCTTCATACCCCTCATTTCATACCCCTATCTTCATAATTAATTAAGGGTTTAGGGTTTACTATTTAGGGTTTAATTAACCTTAAATTTATGAATACTTACAAAAATCACTTCTTTAATAAATTAAGGTCCCATACCCCAATCTAATTGAATAATTATTGAACTCTATGTTTTAAAAAAAAATACCCATATCTTCATACCCGCATCTTCAGACCCCTAACTTCATACCCCTATATTCATACCCCTCACTTCATACCCCTATATTCATATCCCTATCTACATACCCTCACTTGATACCTCTATCTTCATACCTCTATATCCATACCTCTCAATTAATTCCTCTATCTTCATACCCCTCACTTCATACCCTTATCTTCATATCCATATCTTCATACACCTCACTTCATATCCCTATATTCATAATCAATTAAGGTTTTAGGTTTTAGGGTTTGGGGTTTATGGTTTAGGGTTCAATTATCCCTAACTTCATAAATACCTACAAAAACCACTTATTTAATCAATTAAGGACCCAAACACCTATCTAATTTAATACTTATCAAATCCTAATTTTTCAAAAAAAATATACCCCTATCTTCATACCCCTCACTTCATACCACTCCCTTCATACCCTTATATTCATACCACTCACTCCATACCCCTCACTTCATACCCATGTCTTCATACCTCTATATTTATATCTTTATTTTTATACCCTTCACTTCATACCACTATCTTAATACCCCTCACTTCATATCCCTCATTTCATAAATTTATCTTTATACCCCTCACTTCATACCCCTATATTCATAATAAATTAAGGGTTTAGAGTTTAGGGTATGGATTTTATGGTTTAGGTTTTAAGGTTTAAGGTTTAATTACCCCTAACTTCATTAATAATTAAAAAAATACTTCTTTAATCAATTAAGGTCCCAAATCCCTATCTAATTGAATACTTACCAAACCCTAATCTTCATAACCCTCACTTCATAACCCTATATTCAAACCCCTACCTTCACACCCCTATCTTCACACCCCTAACTTCATACCCCTATCTTCATATCCCTCGCTTCATATTCTTATCTTCATACACCTATCTTCATACCCCTATTTTCATACCCATGTCTTCTTAATCATTTAAAGACTTAGGTTTTAGGGTTTGGGGTTTAATTTTTAGGGTTTAATTACCTCTAACTTTATGAATACATCTAAAAATACTTCTTTAATCAATTAAGGTCTCAAATCCTTATCAAATTAAATACTTACCAAACCCTAATTTTTCAAAATAAATTACCCCGATATTCATACCCCTATCTTCATACCCCTCACTTCATGCCCCTATCTTCATAACCCTCACTTCATACATCTAACTTCATACCTCTCACTTCATACCCCGCACTTTATACCCCTATCTTCATACCCCTCACTTTATACCCCTCAATTCATACCCCTATGTTCATACCCCTATATTGTCTTGCTCTAAAGCTTTCTTCCTCTTGTGGTATGGAGGTGCAACTAGATAGAAACATAAATATTTTGCTAGAAAGGTCACTCTATCAAAAAGTGAATGATATGCCTAGAAAAGATCACCCATATATAATTGAATAATTACCAAACCCTAATTTTTCAAAAAAACCCCTATTTTCATACACCTCACTTCATACCCCTATCTTCATAATAAATCAAGGATTTAGGGTTTGGGGTTTAGGATTTAGAGTTTAGGGTTTAGGGTTTAACTACCCCTATCTTCATCAATACTTACAAAAATTACTTATTTAATCAATTAAGGTCCCAAAACCTTATCTAATAGAATACTTACCAAATCCTAATTTAAAAAATAAATACCCATACCCTCATACCCATCACTTCATTGCCCTCACATCATACCCTATCTTCATACCCCTATCTTCATACCCCTCACTTCATAACCCTATCTTCATACACATCACTTCATACCCCTATTTTCATATCCCTCACTTCATACCCCTCACTTCATACCCCTCATTTCATACCCCTATCTTCATACTCCTCACTTCATACCCCTATCTTCATAATTAATTAAGGGTTTAGGATTTACTAGTTGGGGTTTAGGGTTTAGGGTTTAATTACCCCTAACTTCATGAATACTTACAAAAACTACATCTTTAATGAATTAAGGTACTAAACCTCAATCTAATTGAATACTTACCAAACTCTAATTTTTAAAAACAAATCCTATCTTCATACCTCTGTCTTCATAGTGCTCACTTTATAACCCTATCTTCATACCCCTCACTCTTCATACCCTTATCTTCATACCCCTCACTTCATACCCCTATATTCATATCCCTATATGCATACCCGTCATTTCATACCCATATATTCATACCCCTCAGTTTATATCCTGAGCTTCATACCCCTCACTTCATACCCCTATTTTCATAATCAATTAAGGGTTTAGGTTTTAGGGTTTACAGGTTAGGGTAAAATTACCCCTAACTTCATGAATACTTACAAAAATCACTTCTTTAATCAATTAAGGACCCAAAAAACTATCTAATTGAATACTTACCAAACACTAATTTTAAAAATAAATACCCCTATCTTCATACCTTTATCTTCATACCCTTATCTTCATACTCCTCACTTCATACCCCTATATTGATATCCCTATATTCATTCCCCTCACTTCATACTCCTTACTTCATACCCCTATCTTTATACCCCTCACTTCATACCCCTATATTCATAATAAATTAATGTTTTAGGGTTTAATGTTTGGGGTTTATGGTTTAGCATTTAGGTTTTAGGGTTTAATTACCCCTAACTTCATGAATACTTATAAAAACCACTTATTTAATCAATTAAGGTACCAAATTCATACTAATTGAATACTTACCAAAACCTAATTTTTCAAAAAAATACACCTATCTTCATACCCTTCACTTTATACCCCTCACTTCATACCCCTATCTTCATAACCTTCACTTCATATCCCTCACTTCATACCCCTCAATTCACATCCCTATATTTATACCCCTATCTTCATACCCCTCACTTCATACACCTATATTCATACCACTCACTTCATACCCCTATCTTCATAATCAATTAAGGGTTTAGGGTTTAGGTTTTGATTACCTTAACTTCATGAATACTTACAAAAACCACTTCTTTAATAAAATAAGGTCCCAAACCCCTATATAATTGAATACTTACCAAACCCTAATTTTTCAAAAAAAAATACCCCTATCTTCATACCTATCACTTCATACCCTTATCTTCATACCTCTATCTTCATAACCCTCACTTCATACCCCTATATTCATACCCATCACTTCATACCCCTATCTTCATAATTAATTAAGGGTTTAGGGTTTACTATTTAGGATTAGGGTTTAGGGATTAATTAAACTTAACTTAATGAATACATACAAAAATCACTTCTTTAATAAATTACGGTCCCATACCCCAATCTAATTGAATACTTATTGAACTCTAAATTTAAAAAAAAAATACCCCTATCTTCATACCCTTATTCATACCCATATCTTCATACCCCTCACTTCATACCCCTATATTAATACCCCTCACTTCATACCCCTATATTCATATCCCTATTTGCATACCCTCACTTCATACCCCTATCTTCATACCCCTCAATTCATTCCTCTATCTTCATACCCCTCACTTCATACCATTATCTTCATATCCGTATCTTTATACACCTCACTTCATACCCCTATATTCATAATCAAGTAAGGGTTTAGGTTTTAGGTTTTGACTTTTAGGGTTTAGGGTTTAGGTTTAAATTACCCCTAAATTTATAAATACTTACAAAAACCACTTATTTAATCAATTAAGGACCCAAACATCTATCTAATTTAATACTTACCAAACCCTAATTTTTCAAAAACAATACCCCTATCTTCATAACCCTCACTTCATACCACTCCCTTCATACCCTTATCTTCATACCACTTACTGCATACCCCTCACTTCATACCCATGTCTTCATACCCCTATCTTGATAATCTTATTTTCATACCCTTCACTTCATACCGCTATCTTGATACCCCTCACTTCATATCTTTATCTTTATACCCCTCACTTCATACCCCTATATTCATAATCAATTAACGGTTTAAGGTTTAGGGTATGGGGTTTATGGTTTGGGTTTTAAGGTTTAGGGTTTAATTACCCTTAACTTCATTAAAACTTAAAAAAACCACTTCTTTAATCAATTAAGGTCCTAAATCCCTATGTAATTGAATACTTACCAAACCCTAATATTCATAACCCTCACTCCATACCCCTATCTTCAAATACCTACCTTCACACCCCTATCTTCATACTCCTAACTTCATACCCCTATCTTCATATCCCTCACTTCATATCCCTACCTTCATACACCTATATTCATACCCCTATCTTCATAATTAATTAAAGACTTAGGTTTTAGGGTTTTGGGTTTAGTGTTTAGGGTTTAATTACCTCTAACTTCATCAATACATCCAAAAACACTTATTTAATCAATTAAGGTCTCAAATTCCTATCAAATTAAATACTTACCAAACCTTAATTTAAAAAAAAAAATTATCCCTATCTGCATACCCCTATCTTCATACCCTTCACTTCATACCCATATATTCATACCCCTATCTTCATAACCCTCACTTCATACCTCTCACTTCATACCCTGCAATTCATACCCCTATCTTCATACCCCTCACTATATTCCCCTCAATTCATATCCCTATGTTCATACCCATATCTTCATATCCCTCATTTTATACCCCTATCTTATCTTGCTCCAAAGCTTTCTTCCTCTTGTGGTATGGATTTGCAACCAGATAGAAAGGTAAATATTTTGCTAGAAAGGTCACTCTATCAAAAAGTGAATGAGATGCCTAGAAAAGATCACTCATATCTAATTGAATAATTACCAAACCCTATTTTTTCAAAAAAAAAACTATCTTCATACCCCTATCTTCATAACCCTCACTTCATACCCCTATATTCATAATAAATTAATGATTTAGGGTTTGGGGTTTAGGAATTAAATTTTAGGGTTTAATTACCCCTATATTCATGAATACTTTAAAAATTTACTTCTTTAATCAATTAATGTCCCAAAACCTTATCTAATAGAATACTTACCAAACCCTAATTTAAAAAATAAATACCCCTATCCTCATACCCATCACTCATACCCCTAACTTCATACCCTATATTCATACCCCTATCTTCATAACCCTCACTTCATACCCCTCTCTTCATAACCCTCACTTTATACCCCTATCTTCATGCCCCTATCTTCATACCCCTCACTTCATAACCCTATATTTGTAATCAATTAGGGGTTTAGGGTTTAGGGTTTGGGGTTTATTGTTTAGGGTTTAGGGTTTAGGATTTAATTACCCCCATATTCATGAATACTTACAAAAACCACTTTTTTAATCAATTAAGGTCCCAAACCCTTATCTAATTGAATACTTACCAAACCCTAATATTTCAAAAAAAATACCCCTCACTTTATACCCTTATATTCATACCCCTCACTTCATACCCCTATCTTCATACCCCTCACTTCATACCCTTATCTCTATAATCAATTAAGGATTTAGGGTTTAGGGTTTGGAGTTTAGGGTTTAGAGTTTAGGATTTAATTACCCCTAACTTCATGAATACTTACAAAGAGCACTTATTTAATAAATTTAGGTCCCAAACCGTTATCTAATTAAATAATTTTCAAACCCTAATTTTTAAAATAAAATACGCCTATCTTCATACCCCTAACTTTATATGTCTATCTTCATACCCCTATCTTCATACCCCTCACTTCATACCCCTATCTTCATACCCATAACTTTATACCCCTCACTTCATACCCCTTATTTCATACCCCTATCTTCATACCCCTCTCTTCATACCCCTATATTCATACCCCTCTCACTTCATATCCCTATATTCATACCCATATATTTATACCCCTCACTTTATACCTCTCATTTCATACCCCTATATTCATACCCCTATCTTCATATCCCTCACTTCATACCCCTATCTTCATACCCCTCACTTCATACCCCTATCTTCATAATTAATTAAGGGTTTAGTGTTTGGGGTTTAGGTTTTAGGGTTTAGGGTGTAGGATTTTGGGTTTAATTACCCCTAACTTCATGAATACTTACAAAAATCACTTCTTTAATAAATTAAGGTCTCAAACCCTTATCTAATTGAATACTTACCAAATCCTAATTTTTCAAAAATAAAAAATACCCCTATCTTCATACACCTCACTTCATACACCTCACTTCATACACCTCACTTCATACCCCTATCTTCATACCCCTATATTTATACCCCTCACTTCATATCCCTCTCTTCATAACCCTCACTTCATACCCCTATATTCATACCTATATCTTCATAATCCTCACTTCATACCCCTCACTTCATATCCCTATCTTCATAATCAATTAAGGGTTTAGGGTTTGGAATTTAGGGTTTAGGGTTTAGGGTTTAGAATTAAGGGTGTAGGATTTAGGGTTTAATTATCCCTATCTTCATGAATAATTACAAAAACCACTTCTTTAATCAATTAATTTCCCAAACCCTTATCTAATTAAATACATATCAAACTCTAATTTTTCAAAAAATTATCTCTATCCTCATATCCCTATCTTCATACCATATCTTCATATCCCTATCTTTATACCCCCTCACTTAATACACCTATATTCATACCCCTCACTTCATACACCTCACTTTATACCCCTATATTCATACCCCTATCTTCATACCCCTTATTTCATACCCCTATCTTCATACCCCTCATTTCATACCCCTATCTTCATAATCAATTAAGTGTTTAAGGTTTACTATTTGAGGTTTAGGGTTTAGGGTTTAATTAACCCTAAATTCATGAATACTTAAAAAAACCACTTCTTTAATGTATTAAGGTCCCAATTCCCAATCTAATTGAGTACTTAATGAAATCTAATTTTTTAAATAAAATACCCATATCTTCATAACCCTCACTTCATACCCCTCACTTCATACCCCTATCTACATAACCCTCACTTCATACCCTTATCTTCATATCCCTATCTACATACCCCTCACTTAATACCCCTCTCTTCATACCCTTATCTTCATACCCCTATATTCATACCCCTCACTTCATATCCCTCAATTCATAACTCTATCTTCATACTCCTCACTTCATAACCCTATCTTCATATCCCTATCTTCATACCCCTCACTTCATACCCATATCTTCATAATAAATTAAGGATTTAAGGTTTAGGGTTATGGGTTTAGGGTTTAGGGTTCAATTATCCCTAATTTCATGAATACTTACAAAAACCACTTCTTTAATCAATTAAATATCCAAACACATATCTAATTGAATACTTACCAAACCCTAATTTTTCAAAAACAATACCCCTATCTTCATACCCCTTACTTCATACCCCTCCCTTCGTATCCCTATATTCATACCACTCACTTCTTACCCCTAAATTTATACCTCTATATTCATACCCCTATCTTGATATCCCTATCTTCATACCCCTCACTTCATACCGTTATCTTCACACCCCTCACTTCATACCCATTACTTCATGCCCTCATATTTATACCCTTCACTTCATATTCCTATATTCATAATCAATTTAGGATTTAGGGTTTAGGGTTTGGGGTTTTTGGTTTAGGGTTTAATGTTTAATTATCGCTAACTTCATGAATACTTATAAAAACTACTTTTTTAATAAATTAAGGTCCCAAATTCCTATCTAATTGAATACTTACCAAACCCTAATTTTTGAAAAAATAATACACCTATCTTCATACCCCTCACTTTATATCCCTCACTTCATACCCCTATCTTCATACCCCTATATTCATAACCCTCACTTCATATCCCTCACTTCATACCCCTCAATTCACATCCCTATATTCATACCCATAACTTCATAAACCTATCTTCATACCCCTAACTTCATACCCATATATTCATAATCAATTAAGGGTTTAGAGTTTAGGGTTTGATTACCTTAACTTCATGAATACTTACAAAAAACATTGCTTTAATAAAATAAGGTCCAAAACCCCTATATAATTGAATACTAACCAAATCCTAATTTTTCAAAAAAAAACCCCATCTTCATACCTCTCACTTCATACCCCTATCTTCATACCTCTATCCTCAAAACTCTCACTTCATACCCTTATCTTCATACCCCTCACTTCATACCCCTATTTTCATACCCCTCACTTCATATCCATATATTATTACCCCTATATTCATACCCCTCATTTCATACCCCTCACTTCATACCCCTATATTCATAATCAATTATGGATTTAGGTTTTAGGGTTTAAGGTTTAGGGTTTAATTACCCCTAAATTCATGAATACTTACAAAAACCACTTTTTTAATCAATTAAGGTCCTAAATCCCTATCTAATTTAATACTTACCAAACCCTAATTTTTAAAAAATAAATACCCCTATCTTCATACCCCTCACTTCATACCCCTCACTTTATACCCCTATATTCATACCCCTATCTTCATAACCCTCACTTCATACCCGTATCTTCACACCCCTCACTTCATACCCCTCAATTCACATCCCTATCTTCATACCCCTTGTGAAAGGTGAGTGTGGAGATAAAATTGGTAAATTGCATTAACAATAAACATTAGGTTACATAGATTAAATAAACAATAAATAACCTATTTGAGAGAAAAATGGGGGAAAGGAGAAATTGGGGGAAAAGAAAGATAACTTGAATTCTCTTACCGCCCAAATGCTTCCGTCCACTACCGTCCAGGTAAGGTAAAAGGTAAGTTACCTTTACCCTAGGTAAAATCAAATTTTTAACCTTTTTACTAATGGTAATATTCCAACATTCTCCCCCTTAAAGTTGAGAGGACTGACTATATAGTCTCTCAGCTTTATAAATTGAGCTTTAGCCATGCCTTTGGTGAAGATGTCTGCTAGATTATCCAAAGTGCTACAATATTGAAGCTCAACTGTCTGTTGTTCCACCATATCTCTTATGAAGTGATACTTCATATCAAAATGTTTTGACCTTTTGTGGTGGATCGGATTATATGCCAAATGTATGGCACTGATATTATCATAATTCATTTTGAATGGACCAATTTGTTTTTTGCCAATCTCTTCAAGGATTTTCCTCAACCAGAGGATCTGAGTACTGGCATGAGTAATGGCTATGTACTCAGCTTCTGTAGATGATAATGCTACAACAGATTGCTTCTTGGAACTCCAAGTTATTAGTCCCGAACCTAGACTAAAACAGGTTCCCTGATGTAGATTTTCTGTCATCTATATTACTACCCCAATCGCTGTCACTATAACCAAATAACTTCACAAAGTTAGACTTGTGGTAATGGATTCCAAAATCCAATGTACCTTTTACATATCGTAAAATTCGTTTGGTTGCTTGAAGATGCAGCTCGAATGGGCATGCCATAAACCGTGATACAAGAGAAACAACATACTGTATATCTAGCCTAGTGTTGGTGAGAAACATTAAACTCCCAACCATGCTTCTAAAATTGGTCAAGTCAACATTTGGTGCTCCATCTTCTTTGCTTAGCTGGATTCCATGTCCAGTTGGTGTTGCAGCTGATTTGCACTGCTGCATAGCAAATTTCTTGATCATGTCATGAGCATATTTCTGTTGACATATGAAGATCCCATTCTTTGATTGATGTACTTCCATTCCTAGGAAGTATCTCATTAATCCAAGATCCTTCATCTCAAACTGATTCATCATGGAGTTTTTGAACTCCATATTCATTTTATTATTACTACCCATAAATATTAGATCATCCACATATAAACAAACTATGAGGATATCTACTCCATTCTTCAGGTAGTATAGAGTTGGTTCACTCTTGCTTTTTGTGAAACCATATTTACTGAAATAGCCGTCAATTCATGAGTACCATACTCGTGGTGCTTGCTTGAGGCCATAAAGTGCTTTTTTCAATTTATAAACAAGGTTCTCTTTTCCTGTTTCTTGGAAACCTTGAGGTTGTTGAACATACACCTCTTCTGTCAGGTATCCATTTAAAAATGCACTTTTCACATCCATGTGTTGAATTTTCCATCCTTTATGGGCTTCCAAGGAAAGAACAGTTCTGATTGTTTCTTGTCGAGCAACTGGAGAAAAGGTTTCCTCATAATCTATTCCATATTTTTGAGTAAAACCCTTAGCTACTAATCTTGCCTTGTGCCTTTCAATGCTTCCATCAGCATTGAATTTGGTCTTATAGACCCATTTACATCCAACACATTTTTTTCCTTTGGGAAGCTTCACAAGCTCCCAAGTATCATTCTTTTTAATTGAGGATATTTCCTCTTCCATGGCATCTTGCCATATACTTTCAGTGCATGCTTTTTCATAGCTAGATGGTTCTAGCCGTGCAGCAGCCAACAAAGCATAATTGACTACATCACCCCTTGGTTCATGAGACTCATCATCCCCTGACATTTGAAGATTTTCAAGTCTTGACAAAATGTCATCCATCTCACTAGCTTGACTCCTAGTGTATCTTTGTTGGAAATTCCTATCCAACATTTGATAAGATGGATGACTCTGTAGTATGCGCTTTCCTCTATTTGTCTCTTTCCTTTGAGAAACTGAATCAATATCCATCGTACTTGGAGTGCTTACAGATATTTGAAATCATTTTGGAGAATTTGGGGGTGCCAACAAAGAAGTCCCTCTTGGACTTGGTGTACCACTTGATGTACTTGATGAAGTTTCCTGATGTGGAAGAGGAATTTTTCCATTGCTTTTCTTGGGTTGTACCAATGTAGGAGGTACTAATGTGGAACTGTCCGAATTAGAGTCAAAATCAACAAATTTTTTATGACCCCATTCTCCCCCTTCATCAAAAATTACATCCCTGGAGATAATGATTTTATGTGTCTTGGGATTGTACAATCTATACCCTTTGGTTGAATCACAATACCCTACAAAAACACATGCTTGACTCTTTGGATCAAGCTTCTTTCTCTTCTCCTCAGGAATGTGTGCATAAGCTAAAGAACCAAATACTCTAAAATGTTTGACATTTGGTTTCTTATCGTACCATCCTTCATAAGGAGTGATACCATCTAAACTAGAAGTCGGACTTCTATTTAGAATATATGCACTAGTTCTCACTGCATCTGCCCAATAGCTGTTTGTGAGATGCTTTGCCTGAAGCATTGTTCGTGCCATTTCAACAAGGGTGTGGTTCTTTCTCTCGGACACACCGTTCTGCTGTGGGGTATAGGCAGTGGTGAACTGCCTTTTTATCCCATTTTGCTTACAATAATGTAAAAATTCATTTGAGGAGTACTCTCCTCCTTTATTAGTATGAAGACATTTGACATAGTAGTCACTTTGCTTTTCTACATTATTTTTGAAGTCTATGAAGCAATCAAATGCTTCATCTTTGTGTTTTAGAAAATAGATCCAACACATTCTAGAATAATCATCTATGAATGTTAGAAAATAATAATTGTTTCCAAGGATTTTTGTTTGCATTGGACCACAAATGTCCGAATGTACTAGCTGAAGAGGATAGCTTGCTCTCCACGCTTGGCCTCTTGGAAACTTCGTTCTGGAGTGCTTTCCCAAAGCACATGCTTCGCATACCTTCTTATGTTCTGGAATTTTTGGTAGTCCTGTCACCATAGCTTGTGATGTTAACATTTTCAAGCTAGCGGAATTGAGGTGACCATATCTCAAGTGCCACAATTCACTTGGATTTGTAATAGCAATGTTTGCAAGTTGAGCTCCCCCTGGCTCACCAAATTTTAGAGGGAACAACCTATTCTTTGTCATAGGTACTTCTGTGATGACTCGGTTACAATTGTTTTTTATCAAATATTGTACATTTTCTTTCATCAAAAACTAATTTGTAATGCTTCTCCATCATTTGGCCAACACTCAACAAATTGTGTTGTAGCTGTGGAGTATAGTATATGTCATTCACATTTTTAAGGCCTTATTTTGTTGGAACTTCCATAGCTCCTATGCCTTCAACTTGCAAGGATTTATTATCCCCTAACTTAACATGAGATTTGTAATTTGAATCTAATGTAGCAAAGAAATTTTCTTTGCCACTCATGTGATTGGAGAAACCAGTATCTAAAATCCATGTATCATTTAGATTTTGATCTGGCTGTCCATAAGAGAGAAAAAGGTTTGGTGGACCTTCTTCTTCTCTGTAGAATGAGCCATATTGATTGCTTTGATCTTTTGAAGACTTTGACCAACAGTCACGAGCGAAGTGGCCTTGTTTCCCATAATTGAAACAAGTTATTTTAGGTTTATTACTTCCTCGTCCTTGATTTCCATAGCCTACATTGCCACTTTGGTTCTGATTGGCTCCTCTATTTTGATTTCCACCTATGTTTTGATTTCCTCCTCTATAGGAGTTTCTTTGGCCTTTGCCTCTTTTTTGTTGTCCTCTGCCTCGGCCTCTTCCTTGTCCTCGTCTTGCAGTTTCATTTGAAGTGAAGGCTTTGTCATCACCTCCATAGCTTGTTGAAGGTGCTCCTTGAAGTCTCTCTTCATGTGATGTTAATGATCCAATCAAACTATCAAATGTAAGAGTAGAAAGGTCTTTGGATTCTTCAATTATGATTGCAATGTGATTCCACTTAGGAAGAAGTGTTCGCAACACTTTCTTCACAATTGTTTCATTTTTTGTGTCTTCACCTAAAGTTTGCATCATATCAACTACTGCTTTAACTCGAACACAGTAGTCTCCGACTCTTTCATTTTCCTTCATTCTGAGATTTTCAAAATCTCTTTTCAAGGTCTGAATCCTGACTTGCTTTACTTTATCACTTCCTTGGAATCCTTCTTTCAAGGCATTCCATGCATCTGTAGCAGTTAAGTAAGATGCAATTCTAGGAAAGATACTTGGATCTAATGCTGATTGAAGATGGTATAAGGCAAAAGAATTATTTTTCTGTGCATCTTTGTAGATCTTCTTATCATTTGCACTTAAAGTAGTCCAATCTGTTGGAGCAATGTATCCATATTCAATAATATCCCATAGTCCTTTTTCGATGAGTAATGTCCTCATCTTGATGGACCAGTACTCATAATTATCCCCACTGAATTCGAGAATTGGTAGATTATTATGTGATCCCATTATTACCTACTAAAATAAGAAACCTCTCTTTTATAGTCTTATTGCAAAAAAAAAAAAAAAGACTTTACAAACTATCAAGCCCTGCTTGATTTATAATCATAAACAACTCATTCTTGTTGTTCAGTAATTACAAAATTGTCAGCGACTTGTTCATCATCGTCACTGATCAATATTATTTCAGGAGAAGGAGGTTGTAGGATTTCAACTGAATTACTATAATGAGTATATTCGAATCCTTGTGAAGCAATTGCCACTGTGTTGGATTGTTCAAACCTACTGCCAAAGGAGTTATCTTCTGAATCTGCTTCGTATCCTAGATCAGGATTTCTTTGGTGTGTAATAACCGCGTTTTGCAACTGTGAAAAAACTGTATTAAGTCCTAGTGTTTTCACGTGCCTATCAAAGTTTTCAGCGTTTGTTCTCAGTAACAACTTGCAGAGGGCATGATAACATCCTTCCGATCTTATCATTTAAGAAAATTTCCCAGAAAATTTCTTTTACAAAGATTTCCTCTTAGGAAATTATAATACCAAAATTTTTTAAAAAGAATTTAACTTTCAAAGTTTTTTTTTTTTTTAAACTTTACAATTATTTCCTCTTAGGAAATGTCTTTGATCAACTTTTAAATGATAAATAAAACTTTGCTAATTTTTTTAAATTGTACAGTTATTTCCTCTCAGGAAATTACAATAAATAAAAACAATTTTAACAAAATTAAAAAAAAAATTCCTTATAGTTTTTTTTTTAATTAAAAAAAAAAAAAAAAAACTATTGACCCCGCCGAGGATCGATCCTGCGACCTCGCGGGCGTCAGGGCAGAGGGTAGCCGCTGTGCTACCGGGCAGATCCGGGAGCTAAGCGAGCTCCCTGCCCTATAGCTTCCGCGTCGAGCGTGAAGCTATTATTGGCTTCGCGCTTCGACGTGAAGCTTTGTTATTTCCTGGGACTTTAGTCCCACATCGCCCGTGAGGCGATGTTTTAGCTCTTTAAAAAGAGCAAAGCACTAATAGTGCTTTGACTGCCTGCGGGCAGTCACTAACAATGCAGATTCCTTTTACCTCAGATCCACGTGCGAATCGCCATGTCACCATGCCTCGGGCTACATGTTGGTCACACGTCGCCACACCACACACCTCGCCATGTCAACTAGCTTCAAGCCACATGCAGGTCACTCGTCGCCATGCCACATCACACCACACCACATCACCAGTGCCTCGGGCTATGTGCTGCAGGTCACCACATCACCAACACCTCGAGTTGTGCCACGTCCACCATGCCATGTCAACAGTGCCTCGGGCTACATGCAGGTCACCATGTCACATCGCCAGTGCCTCGAGAATCACACTGATCTGTTGCTCCTGTGGGCCACCTCATCTAGCTCCGCCAGTGCCTCGGGAATCATGTCAGTATGCTCCTATGGGCTACCTCGAGATTCATGCTACCTCGGCTCCTACGGGATGCCTCGGGATCCATGCCATCACCTCAAACTATGGGCCCCACCGCCTCGAGATTCGGGCCGGTCTCGGCTCTCCGCTCTGATACCAAATGTGAAAGGTGAGTGTGGAGATAAAATTGGTAAATTGCATTAACAATAAAAATTAGGTTACATAGATTAAATAAACAGTAAATAACCTATTTGAGAGAAAAAGGGGGGAAAGGAGAAATTGGGGGAAAAGAAAGATAACTTGAATTCTCTTGCCGCCCAAATGTTGTCGTCCACTGCTGTCCAGGTAAGGTAAAAGGTAAGTTACCTTTACCCTAGGTAAAATCAAATTTTTAACCTTTTTACTAATGGTAATATTCCAACACCCCTATCATCATACCCCTCACTTTATACCCCTATATTTATACCCCTCACTTCATACCCCTATCTTCATAATCAATCAATGGTTTAGGGTTTAGTGTTTAATTACCCTTAACTTCATGAATACGTAGAAAAACCACTTATTTAATCAATTAAGGTTCCAAATCCCTATCTAACTGAATACTTACCAAACCCTAATTTTTTAAAAACAAATACCTCTATTATCTTACCCGCCACTTCATATCTCTATCTTCATACCCCTATCTTCATACCCCTTACTCGTGTTGAGGTATGATTTTGTCCAGTCACAAAACCACCCGAAAAACTCAGAATTATGATTCTCTCTTAAAAATAATATTATATATCTCCAAGGTTCTTATGTTATATCTAACATTTCATATGTATATACATCAATGAGTACTTGAATAACTCTTGGATTTGTGAACTACTATTTACAAGGGGCCTGGAATTAGGTAAATGATTTCAAGTTTATCATGTATAACATGCTTTGATATCAATTCAACAAAATAAAATTCATTTTATGATCTTAGGTTAAAGTATACCAAATTTTATTTCCTCTCTTCAATTTAATCTCTCAAAATGCTTTAAATGAAATTAGCATAAAAATAATCTAGAATTTTATATTAAATTTCAATTTAACTTTAATAAAAATCAAAGTAAATGAAACTTTATAAACTTGATAAACCTTTGGAACATAATAGATATATAGTCAATTCACTTCCCAAATATTTATTTGATAAAACAATCATTTATTCAAACTCCCTTATGAAATTATAAATCAAACCCAGAAGAGGTGAATAAATTAAATAATGTCTTGCCCAATTTATAAGGTTCCAAAACCTTGTCAATGATAAATTCTTAGGGCTTAATATGAAACTAATCTATAAACTTTGTATTTTATGATAAAATAAATTTTATAAATTAGATTTGCTTATAATATTTATCTTTTGAAATATTTATGAAATTAAATATTCAAAAGAGTAAATGTGATCTCTCGGTTTGAAATTTGGATTTCGAAATAGATAGAACTATATTATAAATCAAATCCAAATTGAATTTTAGAGATATCAATCCGAGTTCCTCAACCTTATGAAATTAAGGTGAGGAATAGAATATTCATTTATCCCTTCTTAAATTTATTAATTCGAATATTAATTAATGTAATATTAAAATTATAAATTTAATTATAACTTGGTCATATAATTTTACTTTATAAAATTTTACTAAGTTATAATATATAGTTTTTACAATGAAAATAAAATAATAAAATATTTAAGCTTTAGAAATTAAACTAATGTCTCGGAAAAATTCAACAGAACAAATTTCCATTTACATAATTCTAAAACCAATCCAATGTTCACTAGTATTCACATAGTGAAATCAATCTTCTAAGGTATACAAACTATTAAGAAATTGCAATAAGCACTTTATTAATTCCAAATATAGTCTGTGCACAAATCTAGATCCAAAATGCTTAAAACAATTTATAAAATCTTACAATAATTTCCATTGTTCTGCAAATGGCCTTCTCTGTTTTCCTCCAACGAATGTGTAGCTTTGCTCCTTCCAATCGTTCCTCTCATTCTCTGTATAAAATGTCTAGCCATTTCCATGAATATCAATGATTTATTTATAATTTGAAAAGTTTTAGTTATTCCATGAATCTCAATGAATCTTGCAAGTTTGGTATCATTAGAAAGGTAAAATCCATATCTTTTTACCAAGTTTTGAATGAGATCAAATGGAGTTCTCTGCCTCAAGATATCTTCATTTCAATTTTGCACTAATATTAGGGTTAACCCCAAAATAAAAATTAATTATTTAAATGAAAATTAATCATTTAAACCTTTGAAAATGATTTTAATCAAATTATTTGATTTGAAATAATGCAAGTAATATGAAAATAATCAAAATGTTCAGTTTTGAAGCATTGCAACTACATTCAAACCTTCAAAATGCAAATATGTCAGCAATTCCAAAGTGAAATCAAATTTTCCAAGACCTTGATGCGAGCAAAATTAGATAAACAAAAATTTCCCGAAATCACAAAATTTAAGGTGGGTCACCAATTTTTGGATCGTTGTGAAGGATGTCACAACATTGGTGACTATGCTGGTAAATGTCCTTGGACATTTCTAACTAAAAACCAAACTCTGAAAATACACAAAACACGAACATTAGAATCACAAGCATTGATAAGCATCCAGAGAATGAGAATAGACCAATACAAATATGAATTACTAGAATCATAGATGATTTATGCAGAATGTGATGTATTACTGGTTGGGATCATGTGATATATATTAATTATTATTTTCAATATAAATCTTTGCTTTGGCCATTCTTGTCATCATACTTTAATCAGGGGCCCTAAAATGAATATTTGTAAAAATAAGATGATATGAAAATGATATGACATAAACTGAAACATATATTAATATGATGTAATAATATGAATGACATGTTTTACAAAGAATCAAACACTCTAGTACAATAAACAAACACACTAAAACTTATCTAATCCTCTTAGGACCAAATGTGTGTGATGTGAGTTCCTTACCAGATCAAGAGCTCAGTTATGACCTTACTATCATCCAAAACCAGTGTGTGTGCAAGTGAGTTCATTACCTCATTTTGACCAAAATGATTAAACCTATTATGAAAGAAACACAAGACTAGCCTGCCTGTTTGAAATGATCATAGGTCTCACTTTTCAATGAGACATCATCATGCATGAGAGTACTCCACTGCTAGTTAAGCGTTTATAGCCCCGATGGAGGTTAACCCCATAGTCCATGATTTTAGCTTTAGATTGCTTGAATATTGGGGATGACTACCCATCCATATAAAGAACAAATAGTATGAATCCTTATGATCTAATAGTGAATGATGTGTTTGGATTTTGATTTCTTGAACCTTAGGGATGACTACCCTTACTTATGATGGATGAGTAGTACGAATCCTTACGACCCAATAGTCAGTAGTATGTGATGTAAATAGACTCAGAAATTTGGGGAATTGGATTCTCAACTAAAGTATGATGAGAATTTAACCCTATCCTTACTACTCTGATTTTGTTTAGAGCTTTTAAATATTTGTGGTAATAATGAGTTTGATAAACTATGTTGCATGATACGACTGACAAGGATGCCCCTTTTCACCCTATATTTTCTTTCAATGATGGTTTTGACCATTTTACCCAAAAAAAATTTAATATGTGTAAATTGTGCTTGGTTCCAGATAATTTCAACATCAGTTCTCGATCTCAAGATCTTTTTAGTGTATATTATGCAATGATCCTAATAAAATATGACATGCTTTTCGGTGGTTGCCTACCACACTAGAAATGGCTGAGTGACTAAAAACATTTAGGGATTTGGAAACTATGGTGTGTAAACATGAAGCTTTATTTTATAAGTTTGTACAAAATGCCTTTGTGAAAGTGCCCCTGATTAAATCAAGATGACTTTTGCTAAAACCAATTAAAACTTTTGAATTTGATAAATGATATTTCTATGGGATGTGAAATGTGGAATGCGAGGGTGATGTATGCAATGTTATGAAATGTGTTATGAAATGCAAGTGTATGCAAGTGTATTTTCATACTTGTGGAATTTTTGCAATATAATTCCAATTTTTCACATTTGCCTTATCTTAGTTCACATTCATGAAGACATAAAACAATATCTCGCCTTTCCTTTTCTCCAAGTTTCACAGGTTTTCAAACCAGGTAATCTCATCCTATGCGGTCTAGGATCAAAAACCAAACACAACCAGCAAATGACCAATATCTCAATCATAACTACCTTACTTTTGAAAAACCCACTTTGAAATTATATCAACTTGAATCACACATCAAAATCATGAAGCTCCAAAACTAGAAAAGTTAATTTATTGTTGTACTCAACAAAACACAAAAAAATGTGACAACACTTAACAACAAAACATCAACAACATCGCACATTTAACACATCAAAAAAATAACTAACAAACTCACAAAAAAACCAACTGAAAAAAACACAAAAACAAGAAAACAAAATCCAAAAGACTATTTACAAAAATATACATTATGTACAAGACACTGCAAATTTTTTACCATCATTTCCCTGGATCCCAAACACGATAGGCACACCTTAAAAGACATATATCATTATATGCATGCCAAAATTTACATAGTTTTAACCAAATGAGGATTAGGCCAAACCATATAACAAATTTTATTTTGCCTTTCACACCCCACTGATTTGTTTCAAACTTATAAACAATTCCATGTTTAGGATTTAATTCCTCTATGATCTTATGCTTATTCAACAAGATGGGAATTTCAAACCTTGATTCATCACTTTGACTTAAATTCTCATTTTCACAAGCATATAGGATTTCTCTCAAATAGAAAGCTATTTCTAAAATTTTTAACGTAAGATCATCATCTATGTTTTTAGGCCAATCATATTCAAATAACAATTTACAAAAATCTAGGATATTTACAAAATAAGAATCATTATAGTTTTGTATCCTAGATTGAATTGTTAATTGTTGTTGAACTTGGTTCAATGATTCAATCATGTTTTCTTTTTTATTTAGCAATACAGTCCTTTTGGTGGTCGGAATAAGAATCTCTTCTATTTTTTCATCAACCTCTAATGACATCTCATGATAAATAACAATGGAAACCAATAAATGATTATGCAAAAATTTACCTGATTTTTGAATGTTTGAATACAAAGGATAAGAGTCTACCTTTTGTACACTTTAATTTACCACTATTTGATGAGACCTTATAGTCTTTTCTTTTTCTCCATGATCTCTATCATCACCACCATCATTTCATATTCCTTCATCAATAACCTACTTTTTAGAAGCATCAAAATTTGGCATCCAATCAAGAATGTGTCCATATATTCCACACCATAAATCTTGTTGATCAAACAAAGTAATAGTTTCTTTAGGATGATTAGGAACTTCTAATTCTTTGCTAGCCATACATGAAGTTTCTCCATTTGAGTATTCAATACAAATTGAAAATTTTCACTCAAACCTTCAACATTCAAGAATGAAAGAAAAGAATTTACCTCTTCTTCATCTAAAATAGATGAATCATATAAAGGTTTTACCATTTCTTCCCTTTCTATTGTAGAAGAATGTTCTACAAACTCATGTTTAGAATTATCAACTCTTGGAACCTATTCTATTTTTGAAATTGGCATATCACTTTTTGATTGCATAGGAATTACGAAACCTTCTTTTGAACTAGAAGTTTCAACATCCTGCATAGCAAGTGAAACAAAATTTTTATCATTAGGAGTGTGAGAAAACAATGATTCACCATACATACCCCATCCATTGTAATAATTATCTTCAAAATCTAAAGGGTAAGATTTGTTAGCGTATAGTTATCTCTATAGCTATTATTACATTAGTTGTTTATTTTGTTATGTAATCTAGGCTCGTAGTCGTTAGCGAGATCCGATTCATACGGGCTAATTAGAGCCTAGTTTGTATTATTTATTCCACTACGTGATTAATCAAACTATTGCTTTGCCTAACATGGTATCAGAGCAACTTTGTCGAAGCTCTTATAGCTCTCGACATTCTGATTGATCCTTGAAGTTGTGCAAAGATGCGGGACCAGAATCCTAGCCATAGACCTCAGAAATCAAGTTTGTGTTAGCCTTTACAGGAGAAGGCAGTTGGAGCCAGATGCGACAGGAATCCTATATGGGCGATCTGTGACAGAGACTGCATAGCGACCCTAATAGGACTCCTAGACACTAACAAGGAGGAGCATGAGAAACCCTAAGCGAGACTCTAACCTAAGCGCTGGACATGGTTGACCCCTAAAAAATCACACACATGGCAAAGGACACAGAAGTTCTGGCTAGTGATCGGAGGAGTGATTGCCCGAAGGCAATCATAATGCTTACTGCCTGTTTGATTTTTTAAACCCTCAAACCTTTAGTCATCTCCCACATGTGGGATAATACATGCAAACTTGGATGTCAAGCGAGTTTCAGCAAAGATCCTAATCAAAATTTTTTGAGCAAAGGCGACGATCAATCTAGAAGATCACTTGCTACCATCGTGATTTCACCTGCTGATGCCACGACATTATTAGACTGATGATTGCTATGTTTCAATAAAATATTTCTGCCAGCAAGTGTGGGTTGCAAGCGTCTCTCCCCAGCATAGATTTGTGACGCCAGATTCATTGCAAACAAGGAGTTGTGATGAGATGTCCTCAAGTCTAACAAAAACAAGCCCCATCGCTCAAGGGAATTTTTCGCTGCTGCTTACAGAAGAGCTACCACCAAATATTCAGTAGGAGTAGTAGTTGAGGTTACTATCGTCGTGGTTGTGCCAGGGATGAGCCACCATCGAGAGGAAGAGCTAAACTCCAAGGAGCCAACAAGTAGGATTGTAATCTGATCCGATCGTGAATTAGGTCGGTTTTGCAGAGTGTTCCTGTTGAAGAAGTGCCACCGCTGTGAGGAGGTGATGCGCTGGTGGCAGCGCAGATAGGACGCACCGCCGAGAAGGGGCAGCGCCACCCAGAAGGAGGTCACGAAACCTGGAGGACAGAGGAGCCACCCGCAAGGCAAAGTCCCGTGGCAACGAAGCAGTCAAAGAGCACGTTGTGTTCTTCAACTCTCATCGACTGTTATAGCTGGGGTGGTCAGCGGCCAACAGCGAAGGCGCTATAGACCACCAGGTCGGGGGTTCAAACCCCGTCGACCCCCCCCAAAGGTAAAATTTTTGTTTGATTTTTTTTTCTCTAATGTTTTTTTTCAAAAAATATTTTTTGTTTAATTAAATTTTTTTAATTTTTCTTAAAAAAAGAAATTATTTTAAAAATATATGAAATATTTATTTTTTTAAGAAAAATAATTTAATTAAACTTTAAATTATTTTTTTCTAAAAACATTGGAAGGAAAATATTCTTATCAAACTTAAAAAGGGGGGCATTTTTTTTGCTACATAAGTGAAGGGGGGATTTTTTTTCCCTCATTGAGCAAATTCGCATACAATCATCAAACCTCAAAACCTATTTTTTTAGGCTTCATAAACAACAAACTTCTTTTGTTTGAAGTACTTCACATAGGGGGGATTTTTTTGATGACATTTTTTGTGCTAATCTGCCTAAGAGGCAAATATTGTAATTTTTTACAAACCAGTAAAAAAAAGCCTTCTGGAGCGCCCATTTTGCGCTTCCAGAAAATTTTGGACTCCCCGTATCGTGACAGGGGAGGAACGCCAGGGGCGCTACCCATTGGAACCCCGTACAAGGGAGATATAATTTTTTGCAAAACCAAAGGGGGAAGAATTATAAGGGTGCATTTTTGGCAGTGACCGACACCTTAGTAAAATTATTTTGCAAAACTTTATTGTAAAAGGTGCATTTTCGGCAGAGATCGACACCTTAAGAATGGGAAGATCAAAGAAGAAAACTATCCCAAAACAAACTTATGATGTTGCAAAATTAGTTAAAGGCCCATATTTTTCCCCACACCTGGAAGGGATAGATTATTATGAAGATGGCACATTTCATACACTGAGTGGTGTAAATGCCATAATCAATGATTCTGCGTCTTGTGGAGACATGTAGAAAAATGGTGTTCTAATCCCTATTGGTGCTATAATGGGCATGTTCATGTAATTTTATGCTCTTGACAAAGCACAACAGAAAAGGGACATTAGTGAGGAATCAAAGGTCAAACCCCTAATGGTCGATGCTTGTAGTGACACAAGTGACCTTCAGCCCATGGTGGTGAATGCTTGTTGTGATACATGTGACCTTGAGCCCATGATGGTCAATGCTTGTTTTGATACAAGCGACCTCATGCCTATGATGGCAAATATCAATTATAGCACAAGTGATCTCATCATAGTAGCAGATTTTGCTTGTGACACTAGTGACTTAAAAACTGAACCTCCTAAAAATGAACTCCATAATCTCATCAATAAAGACAAATGCAATATTGTTAAAAGCATTGATGAAGATGATGAAATTGGGTGTTTTGAAAAACACACCAAAGGATTTGGTTCCAAATTAATGAAGAAAATGGGATTCAATGGTGAGAGATTAGGTAAACAGGAACAAGGCATTAAATCTCCAATAATGCTAAGTGTTAGGGCAAAGCATGAAGGCCTTTGCTATACTGGACATGCAAGTACCAGTAATTCTATGTTTGTAAAACCTAAATCTCCTACATCTCCTAAAAAGCATTGTTGCAGTCACTGTGGAAAGGTAGGACATGTTGCAACTAAGTGTTGGAGATTACATCCTTGTGATTCATGTGGATGTACGAATCATTCTTCTTCAAAATGCTGGTACAAAGTGAAAATGGCCAACAACGTTCATATAGATTGTGGATGGACAGATTTCACACAATGGACCATGATGAAAGAAATGTTGTATGGCTTCTATCGCAAAGGTAAAACCTATGGTAGACCCCGAGGCAAATCCAGAGTGATGCACCTAGTGGCAGTCCCAGAGATAATGACCCAGAGACAGACCTAAAGACAGACCCAGAGACAAAGTTCCAGAGGCAGATCTATAGGCAGATCTAGAGGCAATAATCCAGAGGCAGTTTCATAGGCAGATCCTGAGATAGACCCAGTGGTACAGATCCAGAGGTATGCTTACAGCTAGAGCCAGAGCCATGAGCCAAAGCCAGAGCCAAAGACAAAGCACGAGCCACCATTCTTTCATTTCTCTTCTTCTTATTCACTGTATTGGGGCAGTTATATACTTTACCCAAATATTGTTGTATGGGGGGATGTTAGCATAGCTAGTAGTTATTCAATTACACAAATAATGTAATAAGGGGGGATGTTGGCGTATAGTTATCTCTATAGCTATTATTACATTAGTTGTTTATTTTGTTATGTAATCTAGGCTCGTAGTCGTTAGCGAGATCCGATTCATACAGGCTAATTAGAGCCTAGTTTGTATTATTTATTCCACTACGTGATTAATCAAACTATTGCTTTGCCTATCAAGATTCAAGCATATCTTCAAATTTTGTAAATTTAACAATCAAATGCTCTTCAAATTCACTTTCTTCACCTTCAAAAACCTATCCTCAGTAAGAAACTCATCTTCCCCAAGTAATAAAATTTTATGATCAATCATAATGAAACTGCCTCTTGAATATTTTAATTGTGGAGCTTCAATTATTTCATTCAACTCTATGGAAGATTCTATTCTATCATATGTTTCAAATCTAGTTAAATCTAAAACTCCTCCAATATCTGAAGACTCGTGCATTTCTACATTTTGATAAAATTGATTACTACAATCCTCATCAATGGATATTGGCTTTGAAACTTACACTTCTTCTTGGATAATATCAAAAGTGGTTGAAAAACTAAGACATTCAATTTCGTTCAATGGTGCCGAGAAAAGCATATCATGACTCATAGGTGATACTTGATTTCAAACCTTAGGTTGATGTAATGATAATCTACCCACATATATTCCTCTTGAAATCAGCCATTGATCTACAACTACTACACCACCATACATGCTAGATAAGGATAAATCCTTAGGAAAAATTTCTAAACACTTAACCGTAAAAAGATCTAAAGCTTCCAAATAAATTTGAACAACTTCTTCTGAAATGAGAAAGTGTATCTCCATTTCCGTATGCAACTTATGAAACCTATCATTAAATTGATTCATGGATTCATTAGGCCTTTTACGAATAGAGGTAAACTAATTTGATAACAAATCTATGTTGACCAATTTTCTAAAGTGTTAAAGGAACATTGTTTCAAGTTGATCCAAGAAGCGGTAGAACCTGCAGGTAAATTGATAAACCAATCTTTAGCAACTTCATCCAATGTGTATGGAAATATTCTACAGAAAACATCTTCATGCATAATTTGAAAACTAAGCATAATATTTTTATATGTCTGGATATGTTCTTCTGGCGTAATCATTCCATCATGTTTATAAAATGGTAAATCATTTTCTGCCATTGAACCAACTTTAATATGCAAGGCTATGCATGAAAATTCACAAAAATTGCCTCATAACCTAATTTTTGAATTTATGATAGATTAACGTTAATGGAGCATAAGTTGAAAATTTCAAACAATTTTATTTCTTTTTATAACAAATTGCACATGCTAAAAATAAAATCATTACCTTTCATGCCCTCCTTCTAGCACCAATTTATTGAGGTGTGATTTTGTCAAGTCACAAAACCACCGGACAAACTCAGAATTATGATTCTCTCTTGAAAAGAATATTATATATCTCCAAGGTTCTTATGTTATATCTAACATTTCATATATATATATATATATATATATATATATATATATACATCAATGAGTACTTGAATAACTCTTGGATTTGTGAACTACTGTTTACAAGGGGCCTGGAATTAGGTAAATGATTTCAAGTTTATCATGTGTAACATGCTTTGATATCAATTCAACAAAATAAAATTCGTTTTATGATCTTAGGTTAAAGTATACCAAATTTTATTTCCTCTCTTCAATTTAATGTCTCAAAATGCTTTAAATGAAATTAGCATAAAAATAATCTAGCATTTTATATTAAATTTCAATTTAACTTTAATAAAAATCAAAGTAAATGAAACTTTATAAACTTGATAAACCTTTGGAACATAATAGATTTATAATCAATTCACTTCCCAAATGTTTATTTGATAAAACAATCATTTATTCAAACTCCCTTATGAAATTATAAATCAAACCCAGAAGAGGTGAATGAATTAAATAATTTCTTGCCCAATTTATAAGGTTCCAAAACCTTATCAATGCTAAAATATTAGGGCTTAATATGAAACTAATCTATAAAATTTGGATTTTATGATAAAATAAAGTTTATAAATTAGATTTGCTTATAATATTTATCTTTTGAAATATTTATGAAATTAAATATTCAAAAGAGTAAATGTGATCTCTAGTTTGAAATTTGGATTTTTGAAATAGATAGAACTATATTATAAATTAAATCCAAATTGAATTTTAGAGATATCAATCCGAGTTCCTCAATTTTATGAAATTAAGGTGACGAATAGAATATTCATTTATCCCTTCTTAAATTTATTAATTAAAATATTAATTAATGTAATATCCGAATTATAAATTTAATTATAACTTAGTCATATAATTTTACTTTATAAAATTATACTAAGTTATAATATATAGTTTTTAGAATGAAAATAAAATAATAAGAGATTTAAACATTAGAAATTAAACTAATGTCTCGGACAAATTCAGAACAAATTTCCATTTACATAATTCTAAAACCAATCCAATGTTCACCAGTATTCACACAATGAAATCAAATAAATTGATGTAATCTTCTAAGGTATACAAACTATTAAGAAATTGCAATAAGCACTTTATTAATTCCAAATACAGTTTGTGCACAAATCTGGATCCAAAATGCTTAAAACAATTTATAAAATCTTACAATAATTTCCATTGTTCTGCAAATGGCCTTCTCTATTTTCCTCCAACGAATGTGTAGATTTGCTCCTTCCAATCGTTCCTCTCCTTATCTGTATAAAATGTCCAGTCCTTTCCATGAATCTTAATGATTTATTTATAATTTAAAAATTTTAGTTATTTTTTTTCATCACCAGGAATGGATTTTATAACGATCTTCTTCAAACCCTTGCCCTTGTATTACCTACATAATGAAACAATAATCATAATATCAAAACAAAAACAAACTTTACTTTCCCGTAACTTTCCTTTTTTCAAAAGTATTTCAAAGTTCTCATATTTCTAAATTAACCCGCTATTTTTTTGGTGAAATTGACATTTGTAATCTTGCAATTTTGGTATCATTAGAAAGAGAAAATTCATATCTTTTTACCAAGTTTTGAATGAGATCAAACAGAGTTATCTACCTCAAGATATGTTAATTTCAATTTTGCACTAATTTTAGGATTAACCCTAAAATAAAATTTAATTATTTAAATTAAATTTAATTATTTAAATGAAAATTAATCATTTAAACCTTTGAAAATGATTTTAATCAAATTATTTGATTTGAAATAATGCAATTACTATGCAAATAATACACAGGTGTTGTAGGTGAGTTGGAGAGGAGAGGGCAATCCTCCAAGGGAGGTCCCAGGTTCAAATCTCCACCATACCAAAAAGCTAAATTGGGTATCCAAAATCCAATTGATAATGTTAGTGCAGGCAGGGTCAGGTGTGACTCCAAGGTGAATTTGATGGTGTGGAACCCCTTGTACGTGGTCTCTCAGACCAAGGCGACTCTGCAAGGGGTTTTTCATTTAAAAAAAAAATGGAAATAATCAAAATATTTAGTTTTGAAGCATTGCAACTACATTCAAACCTTCAAAATGCAAATATGTCAACAATTCCAAAGTGAAAGTAAATTTTCCAAGACCTTGATGCGAGCAAAATCAGATAAATAAAAATTTCCTGAAATCACAAAATTTAAGGTGGGTCCCCAATTTTGGGGTCGTTGTGAAGGAGGTAACAACAACTCCATATACATATCTTCATACCCCTATCTTCATATCCCTATTTTCATACCCCTCACTTCATACCCCTATCTTCATACCCATAACTTCATATCCCTCACTTCATACCCTTATATTTATAATCAATTAATAATTTAGGATTTAGGGCTTTGGATTTGGGGTTTATTGTTTAGGGTTTAATTACCCCTAATTTCATGAATACTTATAAAAACCACTTTTTTAATCAATTAAGGTCTCAAACCCTTATCTAATTGAATACTTACCAAACCCTAATTTTTCAAAAATAAATTCCCCTATCTTCATACCCCTCACTTCAAGCCCCTATCTTCATAATCAATTAAGGTCCCAAATCCTATCTAATTGAATAATTACTAAACCCTAATTTTTCAAAAAAATACCCTTATTATCTTACCCTTCGCTTCATATCCCTATCTTCATACCCCTATCTTCATACCCCTCACTTCATACCCTTATCTTCATAACCCTATCTTCATACCCCTTAATTCATATCCTCACCTCAAACCCCTCTATTCATACCCCTATCTTCATATCCTTATCGTCATATCTCTCACTTTATACCCCTATCTTCATACCCCTCACTTCATACCCCTATATTAATAATCAATTAAGGGTTTATGGTTTAGGATTTAGGATTTGGGATTTATGATTCAAGGTTTAGGTTTTAGGGTTTAATTACCCCTATCTTCATGAATACTTACAAATACCACTTCTTTAATCAATTAAGGTTCCAAACCCTTATCTAATTGAATACTTATCAAACCCTAATTTTTCAAAAAAAAAATCCTATATTCATACCCCTATCTTCATACCCCTCACTTCATACACCTATCTTCATACCCCTATCTTCACACCCCTATCTTCATACCCCTCAATTTATACCCCTCACTTCATAACCCTAACTTCATACTCCTCACTTCATACCCCTATCTTTATACTTCTATATTCATACCCCTCACTTTATACCCCTCACTTCATACCCCTATCCTCATAATCAATTAAATATTTAGGGTTTGGGGTTTAGGATTTAGGTTTTAGGATTTATGGTGTAATGTTTAGGGTTTAATTATCTCCATCTTCATGAATACTTATAAAAATAACTTTTTTAATCAATTAAGGTCCAAAAAACTTATCTAATTGAAAACTTACCAAACCCAAATATTTCAAAAAAATACTCCTATCCTCATACCAATAACTTTATACCCCTATATTCATACCCCTCACTTTATATCCTTACCTTCATACCCCTAACTTCATACCCATATATTCATACCCCTCACTTCATACCCCTATCTCTATAATAAACTAAGGATTTAGGGTTTAGGGTTTGGAATTTAGGGTTTAGGGTTTAGGTTTTAATCATCACTATCTTCATGAATACTTACAAAGACCACTTCTTTAATCAATTCAGGTCCCAAAACTTTATCTAATTGAATACTTTTCAAACCCTAAATTTTCAAATAAAATATGCCTATCTTCATACCCCTCACTTTATACGCCTCTCTTCATACCCCTATATTCATACCCCTCACTTCATACCCCTATCTTCATACCCATCACTTCATACCCCACTTCATACCCCTCATTTCATACCCCTATTTTCATACCCTTATCTTCATACCCCTATCTTCATACCCCTCTCTTCATACCCCTATCTTCATACCCCTCTCACTTCATACCACTATATTCATACCCCTATCTTTATACCCATCACTTTATACCTCTCACTTCATACCCCTATATTCATACCCCTATCTTCATATCCCTCACTTCATACTCCTATCTTCATACGCCTCACTTCATACCCCTATTTTCATAATTAATTAAGGGTTTAGTGTTTGGGGTTTAGGGTTTAGGGTGTAGGTTTTTGGGTTTAATTACCCCTAAATTCATGAATACTTACAAAAATCACTTCTTTAATCAATTAAGGTCTCAAACCCTTATCTAATTGAATAACTACCAATTCCTAATTTTTCAAAAATAAAAAATACCCCTCATTTCATACCCCTCACTTCACACCCCTATCTTCATACCCCTTACTTCATACCACTCCCTTGATACCCCTATATTCATATCACTTACTTCTTACCCCTAAATTAATACCCCTTGCTTCATACCCCTATCTTGATATCCCTATCTTCATACCCCTCACTTCATACCGCTATTTTCATACCCCTCACTTCATACCCCTTACTTCATACCCCTATCTTTATACCCCTCACTTCATACCCCTATATTCATAGTCAATTAAGGATTTAGGGTTTAGGGTTTAATTTTTAACTACCCCTAACTTCATGAATACTTTTAAAAACCATTTTTTTAATCAATTAAGGTCCCCAATTTCTATCTAATTGAATACTTACCAAACATTAATTTAAAAAAAAAAAATCACCTATCTTCATACCCCTCACTTTATATGCCTATCTTCATACCCCTCACTTTATACCCCTATATTCATACCCCTCACTTTATGTCCCTCACTGCATACCCCTATCTTCATACCCCTATCTTCATAACCCTCACTTCATATCCCTCACTTCATACCCTTCAATTCATACCACTATCTTCATACCCATCACTTCATACACCTATCTTCATACCCCTCACTTCATACCCATATCTTCATAATCAATTAAGCATTTAGAGTTTAGGGTTTGATTACCTTAACCTCATGAATACTTACAAAAGCCACTTCTTTAATAAAATAATGTCCCAAACCCCTATATAATTGAATACTTACCAAATCGTAATTTAAAAAAAAATACCCCTATATTCATACCTCTCACTTCATACCCCTCACTTCATACCCCTATATTCATACCTCTATCTTAAAACCCTCACTTCATACCCTTATATTCATACCCCTCACTTCATACCCCTCACTTAATATCCCTATATTCATACCCCTATCTTCATAACCCTCACTTCATACCCATATCTTATTACCCCTATCTTCATATACCTCATTTCATACCCCTCACTTCATACCCATATATTCATAATAAATTAAGGATTTAGGTTTTAGGGTTTAGGATTTATGGTTTAATTAACCCTAACTTCATGAATACTTACAAAAACCATTTTTTTAATAAATTAAGGTTCTAAATCCATATCTAATTTAATACTTACCAAACACTAATTTTTCAAAAATAAATACCCCTATCTTCATACCCCTCACTTCATACCCCTCATTTTATACCCCTATCTTCATAACCCTCACTTCATACCTGTATCTTCATACCCCTCACTTCATACCCTTTAATTCATATCCTTATCTCCATACCCATATCATCATACCCCTCTCTTCATACCCCTATCTTCATACCCCTCACTTCATACCCCTATATTCATAATCAATTAAGGGTTTAGGGTTTAGTATTTAATTACCCTTAACTTCATGAATACGTACAAAAACCACTTCTTTAATAAATTAAGGTTCCAAACCCCTATCTAACTGAATACTTACCAAACCCTAATTTTTCAAAAACAAATACATCTATTATCTTACCCCTCACTTCATATCTCTATCTTCATACCCTTATCTTTATACCCCTCACTTCATACCCCTATATTCAAATCCCTTAATCCATACCCATCACTTCATACACCTATCTTCATACCCCTATCTTCATATCCCTATATTCATATCCCTCACTTCATACCCTTATATTTATAATCAATTAAGAATTTAGGGTTTAGGATTTTGGATTTGGGGTTTATTGTTTAGGGTTTAGGGTTTAATTACCCCTAATTTCATGAATACTTACAAAAACCACTTTTTTAATCAATTAAGGTCCCAAACCCTTATCTAATTGAATACTTACCAAACCCTAATTTTTCAAAAACAAATACCCTATATTCATACCCCTCACTTCATGCCCCTATCTTCATAATAAATTAAGGATTTAGGGTTTAATTACCACTAACTTTTTGAATACTTACAAAAACCACTTCTTTAATCAATTAAGGTCCAAAATCCTGTCTAATTGAATAATTATTAAACCCTAATTTTTCAAAAAAATACCCCTATTATCTTACCATTCACTTCATATCCCTATATTCATACCCCTATATTCATATCCCTCACTTAATACCCTTATCTTCATACCCCTATCTTCATACCCCTTACTTCATACCCCTCACCTCAAACCCATATATTCATACCCCTATATTCATATCATTATCTTCATATCTCTCACTTTATACCCCTATCTTCATACCCCTATATTCATAATAAATTAAGGGTTTATGGTTTAGGATTTAGGATTTGGATTTTATGATTTAAGGTTTAGAGTTTAGGGTTTAATTACCCCTATATTCTTGAATACTTACAAAAACCACTTATTTGATCAATTAAGGTTCCAAACCCTTATCTAATTGAATACTTATCAAACCCTATTTTTTCAAAACAAAATCCTATCTTCATACCCCTCACTTCATACACCTATCTTCACACCCCTATATTCATACCCCTAAATTCATACCACTCACTTCATAACCCTAACTTCATACTCCTCACTTCATACCCCTATCTTCATACTGCTATCTTCATACCCCTCATTTTATACCACTCATTTCATACCCCTATCTTCATAATCAATTAAATATTTAGGGTTTGGGGTTTAGGATTTAGGTTTTAGGATTCATGGTGTAAGGTTTAGGGTTCAATTACCCCCATATTCATAAATACTTATAAAAATAACTTCTTTAATCAATTAAGGTCCAAAAATATTATCTAATTGAATACTTACCAAACCCAAATATTTTAAAAAAATACTCCTATCCTCATACCCCTTACTTTATACCCCTATCTTCATACCCCTCACTTCATATCCCTCACTTCATACCCCTATATCTCTAATAAATTAAGGATTTAGGGCTTAGGTTTTAGGATTTAGGGTTTAGGGTTTAATTACCCATAACTTCATGAATACTAATAAAGACCACTTCTTTAATCAATTCAAGTCCCAAACCTTTATCTAATTGAATACTTTCCAAACCCTAATTTTTTAAAAAAATACGTCTATCTTCTTACCCATCACTTTATACGCCTATCTTCATATCCCTATCTTCATACCCCTCACTTCATACCCCTATTTTCATACCCCTCACTTCATACCCCTATATTCATACCCCTCACTTCATACTCTTATTTTTATACCCTTATTTTCATACCCCTATATTTGTACCCCTCACTTCATACCCCTATCTTCATACCCCTCACTGTATACCCCTCACTTCATACCCCTATATTCATACCCCTATCTTCATACTCCTCACTTCATACCCCTATCTTGATAATCAATTAAGGGTTTATGATTTAAGGTTTAGGGTTTAGGGTGTAGGGTGTAGGGTTTAGTGTTTAATTACCCCTAACTTCATGAATACTTACAAAAATCACTTCATTAATAAATTAAGGTCTCAAACCCTTATCTAATTAAATACTTAAAAAACCCCAATTTTTCAAAAATAAAAAATACCCCTATCTTCATACTCCTCACTCCATACCCCTCACTTCATATCCCTATCTTCATAATCAATTAAGGATTTAGGTTTAGTGTTTAGGTTTTAGGGTTTAGGAGTTAGGGTGTAAGATTTAGGGTTTAATTACCCCTATTTTCATATATACTTACAAAAACCACTTATTTAATAAATTAATTTCCCAATCCCTTATCTAATTAAATGTTTATTAAACCTTAATTTTTCAAAAAAATACCCCTATCCTCATACCCCTATATTCATACCCTATCTTCATATTTCCATATTCATATCCCTCACTTCATACCCATCACTTCATACACCTCATTTTATACCCCTATCTTCCTACCCGTCATTTCATACCCCTCACTTCATACCCTTCATTTCATACCCCTATCTTCATAATTAATTGAGTTTAGGGTTTAATTAACCTTAACTTCATGAATACTTACAAAAATAACTTCTTTAATAAATTAAGGTACCAAATATGAATCTAATTGAATACTTACTAAACACTAATTTTTCCATAGAAAATACCCCCATCTTATACCCCTATCTCCATACCCTTCTTCGTACCCGTATCTTCATACCCCTTTATTCACATCCATCACTTCATACCCATCACTTCATACCCATATATTCATACCCCTATCTGCATACCCCTCACTTCATATCCCTATCTTCATACCCTTATCTTCATACCACTATCTTCATACCCCTCAATTCATACCTCTATCTTCATATCCCTCACTTCATACCCCTATCTTCATATCCGTATATTCATACACCTCACTTCATACCCCTATCTTCATAATAAATTAAGGGTTTAGGGTTTAGGTTTTGGGGTTTGGGGTTGAGATTTTAGGGTTCAATTACCTCTAACTTCATAAATACTTACAAAAACCACTTATTTAAAAAATTAAGGACCCAAACACCTATCTAATTTAATAATTACCAAACCCTAATTTTTCAAAAAAAATACCCCTATCTTCATACCCCTATCTTCATACCCCTCACTTCATACCACTCCTTTCATACCCCTATTTTCATACCACTCATTGCATACCCCTCACTTCATACCTATGTCTTCATACCCCTATCTTTGATATCCTTATTTTCATACCCTTCACTTCATAGCGCTATCTTGATACCCCTCATGTCATATATCTATCTTTATACCCCTCACTTCATACCCCTATATTCATAATAAATTAAGGGTTTAGGGTTTAGGGTATAAGGTTTATGATTTAGGTTTTAATATTTAGGGTTTAATTACCCCTAACTTCATGAATACTTAAAAAAACCACTTATTTAATCAATTAAGGTCCCAAATCCCTATATAATTGAATACTTACCAAACCCTAAGTTTTCAAAAAAAATACCTCTATCTTCATAACCCTCACTTCATACACCTAGCTTCAAACCCCTACCTTCACACCCCTATATTCACACCCCTAACTTCATACCCCTATATTCATATCCCTCACTTTATATCCCTATCTTCATACACCTATCTTCATACCCCTATCTTCATACCCTTCATTTAATACCCCTATCTTCATAATCAATTAAAGACATAGGTTTTAAGGTTTGGGATTTAGGGTTTTGGGTTTGGGGTTTTGGATTTAGTTTTTAGGGTTTAATTACCTCTAAGTTCATGAATACATCAAAAAAACACTTCTTTAACCAATTAAGGTCAAAAATCCCTATCAAATTAAATACTTACCAAACCCTAAATTTTCAAAAAAATTACCCCTATCTTCATACCCCTATATTCATACCCCTATCTTCATAACCCTATCTTCATAACACTATATTCATACCCCTATATTCATACCCCTATCTTCATAACCCTCACTTCATACCTCTCACTTCATACCTCTCACTTCATACCCCACACTTCATACCCCTATCTTCATACCCCTCACTTTATACCCCTTAATTCATACCCCTATATTCATACTCATATCTTCATATGCCTCACTTCATACTCATATATTCATACCTCTCACTTCATACTCCCATATTCATAATTAATTAAGGGTTTAGGGTTTAGGGTTTGGGTTTAGAGTTTAGGGTTTAGGGTTTAGAGTTTAATTACCCCTAACTTCATGAATACTTACAAAAATCACTTTTTTAATCTATTAAGGTCCCAAACCTCTATTTAATTGAATACTTACCAAACCCTAATTTTTCAAAAAAAATACCCCTATCATCTTACCCCTCACTTCATACCCCTATCTTCATACCCCTAGCTTCATACCCATATCTTCATATCCCTCACTTCATACCCCTCACTTCATACCCCTATCTTCATATCCCTATATTCATACCTCTCACTTCATACCCCTATCTTCATACCCCTATCACTTCATACCCCTATATTCATAACCAATTAAGGGTTTAGGGTTTAAGATTTTGAATTTATGGTTTAGGTTTTAGGGTTTAATTATCCCTAACTTCATGAATAATTATAAAAACCACTTATTTAATCTATTAAGGTCCCAAACCCCTATCTAATTGAATATTTATAACCTTATTTTTTCAAAAAAATATACCCCTATCTTCATACCCCTTAGTTCATACCCCTATCTTCATACCCCTCAGTTCATACCCCTATATTCATACCCCTATATTAATATCCTTCACTTCATACCCATCACTTAATACCCCTATATTCATAATCAATTAAGGGTTTAGGGTTTAGGGTTTAAGGTTTGGAGTTTATAGTTTAGGGTTTAGGGTTCAATTACCCATAATTTCAAGAATACTTAAAAAATAACTTCTTTAATAAATTAAAGTCCCAAATTCCTATATAATTTAATTCTTACCAAACCCTTCACTTCATACCCCTATCTTCATAACCCTCACTTCATACTCCCATCTTCATAATTAAGTAAGGGTTTAGGGTTTAGGGTTTGGGTTTAGAGTTTAGGGTTTAGGGTTTAGAGTTTAATTACCCCTAACTTCATGAATACTTACAAAAATCACTTTTTTAATCTATTAAGGTCCCAAACCTCTATTTAATTGAATACTTACCAAACCCTAATTTTTCAAAAAAATACCCCTATCATCTTACCCCTCACTTCATACCTCTATCTTCATACCCCTAACTTCATACCCATATCTTCATATCCCTCAATTCATACCCCTCACTTCATACCCCTATCTTCGTATCCCTATCTTCATACCTCTCACTTCATACCCCTATCTTCATACCCCTATAACTTCATATCCTTTACTTCATACCCCTATATTCATAACCAATTAAGGGTTTAGGGTTTAAGATTTTTAATTTATGGTTTACGTTTTAGGGTTTAATTACCCCTAAATTCATGAATATTTATAAAAACCACTTATTTAATCTATTAAGGTCCCAAACCCCTATCTAATTGAATACTTATCAAACCTTATTTTTTCAAAAAAATATACCCCTATCTTCATACCCCTTAGTTCATACCCCTATCTTCATACCCCTTAGTTCATACCCCTATATTCATACCCCTATATTAATATCCTTCACTTCATACCCCTCACTTAATACCCCTATATTCATAATCAATTAAGGGTTTAGGATTTAGGGTTTAAGGTTTGGGGTTTATAGTTTAGGGTTTAGGGTTCAATTACCCATAACTTCAAGAATACTTACAAAACAACTTCTTTAATAAATTAAAGTCCCAAATTCCTATATAATTTAATTCTTACCAAACCCCTCACTTCATACCCCTATCTTCATAACCATCACTTCATGCCCCTCACTTCATACCCCTATCTTCATACCCCTATTTTTATACCCCTCACTTCATACCCCTACCTTCATACCCCTATCTTCATACCCCTAACTTCATACCCCTCACTTCATACCTCTATCTTCATACCCCTCACTTCATACCCCTATCTTCATAACCCTCACTTCATGCCCCTATTTTCATACTCCTATCTTCATACCCCTCACTTCATACCTCTATCTTCATACCCCTCACTTCATTCCCCTTAATTCGAACCCCTATCTTCATACCCCTCACTTCATACCCCTATATTCATAATCAATTAAGGATTTAGGGTTTTGGTTTTAGGATTTAGGTTTTAGGGTTTAGAGTGTAGGGTTTAGGGTTTAATTACCCCTAACTTCATGAATAATTACAAAAACTAATTTTTTAATCAATTAAGGTTCCAAACCCTTATCTAATTGAATACTTACCAAACCCTAATTTTTAAAAAATAAAAAATACCCCTATCTTCATACCTCTCACTTCATACCCCTATCTTCATACCCCTATCTTCATACCCCTCACTTCATACTCTTATATTCATATCCCTATTTCATACCCCTCAGTTCATACCCCTCACTTAATACCCCTATCTCGATACCTATCACTTCATATCCCTCACTTCATACCCCTATATTAGTAATCAATTAAGGTTTTAGGGTTTAGGGTTTAAGGTTTAATTATCTCTAACTTCATGAATACTTACAAAAACCACTTGTTTAGTTAATTAAGGTCCCAAACCCCTATCTAATTGAATACTTACCAAACCCTATTTTTTCAAAAGAAAATACCCCTATCTTCATAACCTTCACTTCCTATCCCTCACTTCATACCCTTATATTTATATCCCTAACTTCATACCCCTATCTTCATAATAAATTAAGGTTTTAGGGTTTAGGGTTTAGGATTTAGGATTTAATTACCCTTATCTTCATGAATACTTATAAAAACTTCTTTAATAAATTAAGGTACCAAACCCTTATTTAATTGAATACTTACCAAAACCTAATATTTAAAAAAAAACCTCTATCCTCATACCCCTCACTTCATACCCCTATCTTTATACCCCTCACTTCATACCCATATCTTTATAACCCTCACTTGATACCCCTCACTTCATATCCCTATATACATAATCAATTAAGGGTTTAGGGTTTATGATTTAGGATTTAGGGTTTAATTACCCCTAACTTCATGAATACTTATAAAAACCACTTCTTTAATCAATTAGGTCCCAAATCCTTATCTAATTGAATACTTACCAAACACTAATTTTTCAAAAAAATATGTCTATATTCATGCCCATGTCTTCATACCCCTCATTTCATACCCCTATATTAATACCCCTATTTTTATACCCATCACTTCATAATTCTATATTCATAATCCTTACTTCATACCCGTTTATTCATACCCGTCACTTCATAACCCTATCTTCATACCCCGTCACTTCATACCCCTATCTTCGTACCCTATCTTCATACTCCTATTTTCATACCTATCACTTCAAATCTCTATATTTATAATCAATTAAAGGTTTAGGGTTTACTATTTAGGATTTAGGGTTTAATTACCCTTAACTTCAAAAATACTTCCAAAAACTACTTCTTTAATTAATTAAAGTTCTCAAACCTAATCTAATAGCATACTTACCAAACTCTAATTTTTCATTAAAAATACCCCTATATTCATACCACTCACTTAATACCCTTATCTTCATACCCCTATCTTCATATGCCTCACTTCATACCCCTATATTCATACCCCTCACTTCATACCCCTAACTTCATACCCCTATATTTATACCCCTATATTTATATCCCTATCTGCATACCTCTCATTTTATACCCCTATCTTCATACCCCTAACTTTATATCCCTCACTTCATACCCCTCAATTCATACCCCTATCTTCATACCCATATCTCCATACCTCTATATTCATACCCCTATATTCATATCCCTTACTTGATACCCCTATTTTTATATCCCTATATTCATACCCCTCACTTTATACCTATATCTTCATAATCAATTAAGAGTTTAGGATTTAGGGTTTAGGGCTTGGGGTTTAAGGTTTGGGGTTTAGGGTTTATATTTTAGGATTTAGGGTTCATTATCCCTAACTTCATGAATACTTAAAAAACCATTTTTTTAATAAATTAAAGACCCAAACACCTATCTAATTGAATACTTACCAAACCCTAATTTTTCAAAAAAATACCCCTATCTTCATACCCTTATCTTTATACCCCTCACTTCATGCTACTATATTCATACCATTCACTTAATATACCTCACTTCATACCCCTATCTTCATACCTCTATATTGATATTCTTATCTTCATAACCCTCACTTCATACCCCTATCTTCATACCCCTCACTTCATACCCCTATATTCATAATTAATTAAGAGTTTAGGATTTACGATTTGGGGTTTATGGTTTAGTATTTAGGGTTTTAATACCCCTAAATTCAAAAATAATTACAAAAACCACTTATTTAATCAATTAAAGTTCCAAATCCCTATCTAATTGAATACTTACCAAACCCTAATTTTTCAAAAAAATATCCTTATCTTCATACCCCTATCTTCATAATCCTCACTTCATACCCCTATCTTTCCACCTCTTATTTCATAGCCCTCACTTATTTTGATATAAGTAAATCAAGGATGATAATATTTCATCTATTCTTATCTATTTTATTGATGTCCATATTTTGTGGTCCATGTAGCCTTCTGTCACATGAACTCCTTGGCACACCCCCTTTACCTTTTATGTACGATTGTCATTATCTATTTCTCCTCTTTACATGCCGCTACCTAGTTTCACCAATGTTAGAATGATGCTTGGTGACATTAGGTTTATTTGTAATGGTTGAGTATTTATACTATAGTATGCAAAACTTGACACCTTATCTTATGCCATATTTATCATGTATCGTTCCTTCATCAAAATTTGCAATGTTTAGACCAAAGTGATTGTTGCAAGTGTGAACAGGGTTTCACCTAAAGTGGCTTAGAAAAAAACACTTTTCTAGCCCTAAGTGTGAAATGTCTTCAGATTTGTCGGCAAGTTTTTTGTCGGCACCCTTTGTCGGCAAATTTTTCTATCCTATTCTCCTCCCCTATTTTTTCTCCTATATTCCCTCCTTATCCCTCCATTTCCTCCTTATCCCTCCGTTATACCTTCTTTCCCCTTATCCCTCCAACTTCCTTATCCCTCCTTATCCTCCATTTTCCCCTTATTCCTCCTTCGCCGACTTTTTCCTCTATATAATAACATTGTTCATTTGAATGTAAAGGTTGGAGAAGAAATCAATAAAGTTTGATTATTTTAATTATTATTCTGCTGCGTTTGTCTGAAATTTACCTGCACTTTACCTGCACTCGGATTAACACTGGTATCAGAGCGGGCACGGATCCCGAGGCGAGGCGAGGTCAGTGCGGGCACGGATCCCGAGGTGAGGTCTAGGCGGGCACGGATCTCGAGATAGTTTGGGCACGGATCCCGAGGCGGATCGTGCATAGGTTTGGCACGAATCTCGAGGCGACACGTGGCAATGGCATAGATTTCGAGGTGCTGACTGGGCGGCACGTGGATCAAGGCGACACGTGGCAGCGACATAGATTTTGAGGTGCTGACTAGGCGGCACGCGGATCGAGGCAGATGTGGCACGGCTGGTGAGCTGACAGAAGACACGTGGCGGCATACGATTGGCTGACGTGGCGGCGATCGAGCGACGTGGCAGCCTGCGATTGGTAGTCGACGTGGCAACGTGGCAGCGCGCGATTGATTTAAAAATTTGTGACGTGACAAGTCGTCATTGGACTGTGTGTGGTAAAAAGTTGGCATTTGACTGCCCGAAGGCAGTCAATCTTCTTTGTGCAGATTTGGGTTAATAAACCCCGCCTGCACTCCCACACAGTGCATGTGGGATAAAGGCGACGTAATTTTTTTTTTTTTTAAAACAAACGCCGCATGATTATTAATATATGCTTTGTGCTATTAATTCCGTCCGCCCGTCTAGCGCAGTTGGCAGCAGGCTTGGCTCGTGGAGTGGACGTCCCGGGATCGAATCCCGCCGGGCGCGATAACAAAGTTTTTTATTTTTTTTTTAAAAAATTCACTGCCGTCGTAGGTAATAGGGATTTTATTCCCTATTTTGACCAGCTCGGCCGCTTGGCGCAGCAGTAAAGCGGCCGTCCGTCTTCAGGGAGGTTGCGGATTCGAATCACCCGCCCGCACAAGGTAAAGTTTTTTTTTAAATTAAAAATTCAAGGTTTTAATTTTTATTTAAAGTTTTAAAATTATTTAATAAATTTAAATTATATATTTATTTAACATTATCTTTTTAATAATAAATTTAAAAGATAATTTAAATAAAATATAAAAATTTATTAAATTTTTTAAAACTTTAGAAAAAATTTTAAAGACCTTGTTTGAAGAACCTTTTTTGAAAAAGCGAATTAATCTGCCCGTGAAATGTTAGATGATCCGGTCTGGGGGGTGTTATAATGCACTTCTCTCGATTTTGAGACGAGAGACACCGGAATCCTTTGATGAAAGGGTTCGACGAACAAGTCTCCATACAGTGTTTTGTCAGCTAGAAAATCAGGTGATTGATCATCTGAGGAAGCCGGATTCAGGGTACGAGGCAGATTCAGAAGACAATATCTTCGAAAAGAGGATTGAAGAGTCCGAGACTGAGCAATTTGTTTCGGATGTACGATCAAGTGCCAGTTACACACCAGGTGTACCGGTAGCTGAATCGAGTGAGAGCTATACTCCACGCTCTCCTGAACCTGAACCAGAAGAAGAAGAGGAAGAGGAAGAAGAAGAAGAAGAAGAAGAAGAAGATCCAGAGGAAGTGGAACCTGAGATCATCATCATCAGCAGCAGTTCTGAAGCAGAACTTGAATGTACTAAAAAAGCGAGATTTGATTTGAATAATTAATCTCTTTGTACTGCTTTAAAGTACTTGTTTGCTTCGAATAAAGTTTGTTTTTTATTATTCTGCAATGGCATCCAATACTAGTCTTCCGATCCCTGAGTTCAATGGAGGAGACTATGAATATTGGTCTATTAAAATGAAAACCCTTTTGATAGGAAAAGGTTTATGGGATGTAGTCGAAGAGGGCTATACTGAACCAACTGCTGCTGAATGGGCAGCTTTCTCTAATGCTGATAAAAAGGCGAGAAAAGAAGCACAAAAGAATAATGCTTTCGCCCTTTATCACATACATGCTGCCTTAGATAAAAGTATCTTCCCTAGGGTTGCATCTTATGTAATTGCACAAGATGCCTGGAATGCCCTAAAAGAAAGCTATAGAGGTAGTGACCAAGTGAAGCAGGTAAAACTGCAAACTTTGAAACGAGATTTTGAGAATCTCAAGATGCAAGAGAATGAAAGAGTCGGAGATTACTGCGTGCGAGTGAAAGCCGTAGTCGACAAGATGGTCACACTAGGGGAGGATATTAAGCCAGAGATGATGGTGAAGAAAGTGTTGAGAACACTTCTTCCTAAATGGAATTCTGTTGCAATAATTATTGAAGAATCCAAAGACTTAACCACATTGTCTTTTGATGCATTAATCGGTTCACTTCTCTCACATGAAGAGAGGTTACAGGAAACTCCTACCACCAGCTATGGAGGAGATGACAAAGCTTTTGCCACACATGAAGGAAGAGGTAGAGGCCGTGGCAGAGGTCAACAAAGAGGTAGAGGTAGGAATAATCAAAGAGGGGGAACTCCTAACAGAGGAGGATCATCCAACAGAGGAGGAAATCAGAATAGAGGAGGACAACAGCAATATAGAGGGAAACAATCTGGCAAAGGAAAAGGAGGAGACAAATCAAAACAAGTTTGCTACAATTGTGGCAAACCCGGCCATTATGCTCGAGATTGTTGGTCAAAGACTTCGCAAGGAAGCAAGACAGAACCGTGAGCGATCGGTTTGGGAATTTTGGAGAAGAGGAAGAGTCCTCAAATCTCTTTCTTTCTTATGGCCGGACAGAGCAAAATATGAATGATACATGGATTTTGGACATCGGGTGTTCAAATCACATGAGTGGCAAAGAAGAACTCTTTGCAACTTTAGACTCCTCATACAAATCCAAAATCCGGTTGGGAGATGACAAGTCATTGGCAGTTGAAGGCATTGGAGCCATGGAGGTTCCAACGAAAGAAGGCATCAAGCAAGTAAGTGATATCTATTACACACCCCATCTTCAACACAATCTTTTAAGTGTTGGTCAAATGCTTGAAAAGAATTATAAGTTGATTTTTGATGAGGGTAAATGCACCATTTTTGACAAGAACAATAGTAATAGAATCATTACACAAGTGCCAATGTCAAAGAATAGATTATTCCCTTTGAAGTTTGGCCAGCCAGGAGGAAATAAGTTAGCAAATGTTGCAATTACCAATCCAAGTGTCCTATGGCACTTGAGATATGGTCACTTGAATTCAGCAAGTTTGAAAATGCTAACTTCACAAGCAATGGTAACTGGACTTCCCAAAATTCAAGATAGTAAGGAAGTCTGTGAAGGGTGTGCCTTGGGCAAGCATGCCAGATCGAAATTTCCTCATGGACAAGCATGGAGGGCCAGCTATCCTCTTCAGTTAGTGCATTCAGACATCTGTGGTCCGATGCAGACCAAGAGTCTAGGTAATCACTCTTACTTTCTACTTTTCATTGATGATTGCACAAGAATGTGTTGGATATATTTTTTGAAGCATAAGGATGAAGCATTTGCATGCTTTGTTGATTTTAAAGCAAAATTTGAAAGTGAGAGTGGATATTCTATAAAATGTCTTAGATCAGATAGAGGAGGAGAATACTCCTCTAATCAGTTTTTGAATTTTTGTAAACATCATGGCATCAAGAGGCAGTTCACAACTGCCTACACTCCACAGCAGAATGGTGTAGCAGAAAGGAAAAATCGCACCATTGTGGAGATGGCAAGATCAATGCTTTAAACAAAGCATTTGAGTAATTCATATTGGGGAGATGCAACAAGGACTAGTGTTCACATCTTGAACGGAAGTCCTACCTCAAGTTTGAAAGGGAAGACACCTTACCAAGCCTGGTATGGTAAGAAACCAAATGTGAAGTATTTCAGAGTATTTGGTTCATTGGCATATGCTCACATTCCTGATGAGCTGAGAAAGAAGCTGGATCCAAAGAGTCAGGCATGCATTTTTGTAGGATATTGTGAAAACACAAAGGGTTATAGACTCTACAATCCTACAACTCGAAAGATAGTGGTTTCAAGGGATGTGATTTTTGATGAAGGGGGAGAGTGGGGTAAGCCCCAAATATACAGTGATGTTGAGTCACATGATTCAAGTTCTCAGCAGGTGCAACAACAGATACCACGAAAGGAAAGAAGTCTCCTCCCACAATCCTCCAAGTCCAAGTTCTTCTAGTTCATCTTCCTCACCAAGTCCTTCTCCACAGAGACCGACAAGTTCCTCACCAATGGATATTGATGTTCCATCCAAAGGTAAGAGAACTTTACAATATCATCCATCATCTCAGATGTTGGATAAAAATTTTTCAAGAAGATATACTAGGAGTCAAGCTAGTGAAATGGAATCTGTTTTACACAGATTAGAAAGTATGCACTTGTATGGTGATGATGAATCCCAGCAGGAACCTAGGGGAGATCAAGTTAACTATGCTTTGTTAACTAGTGCACAGCTTGAACCTTCTAGTTATGAGAAGGCATGTACTCCGAAGATTTGGCAAGATGCCATGAAAGAGGAGATAACCTCTATAAAAAACAACGACACTTGGGAGCTCGTGAAGCTTCCTAAAGGAAAGAAATGTGTTGGCTGTAAATGGATCTTCAAGACCAAGTTTAATGCTGATGGAAGCATTGAGAAGCATAAGGCAAGATTAGTGGCAAAGGGTTTTACTCAAAAATATGGAATAGATTATGAAGAGACTTTTGCTCCTATAGCCAGACAGGAGACAATCAGAACAGTTCTTGCCTTAGCTGCACACAAAGGATGGAAAGTCCAACACATGGATGTCAAGAGTGCATTTCTCAATGGTTACTTGATAGAAGAAGTTTATGTTGAGCAACCACAGGGATTTGAAGTGCAAGGTAAGGAACACCTTGTTTACAGATTGAAGAAGGCACTCTATGGTCTTAAACAGGCACCAAGAGCTTGGTACTCTCGCATTGATGGGTACTTCAAAGATTATGGGTTCACCAGGAGCAAAAAATGAACCCACACTCTACTACCTAAAGCAAGGTAAAGACATCCTCATAGTTTGCTTGTATGTGGATGATCTTATTTTTATGGGTAGTAATGAAAAAATGAATATGGAGTTCAAACACTCCATGATGACGCAGTTTGAGATGAAGGATCTTGGCTTAATGCACTACTATCTTGGAATGGAAGTTCATCAGTCAGATACAGGGATCTTCATCTGTCAACATAAGTATGCTCAGGATATGATCAAGAAGTTTGCTATGGAGCATTGCAAACCAGTTGCAACTCCAGTTGGACATGGGATCCAATTAAGCAAAGATGATAAAGCACCAAAAGTTGACGTGACCACTTTCAGAAGCATGGTTGGGAGTTTGATGTTTCTCGCCAACACCAGACCAGATATTCAGTATGTTGTATCTCTTGTTTCTAGATTTATGTCTAACCCATCTGAGCTGCATTTGAAGGCAGCTAAAATAATTTTGAGATATGTGAAGGGTACATTGGATTTTGGAATCCAATACCATAAATGTAACACTATCAAGCTTGTAGGCTTCAGTGATAGTGATTGGGGTAGCAATATTGATGACAGAAAGTCAACATCAGGAAACTGTTTTAGTCTGGGATCAGGACTAATAACTTGGAGTTCCAAAAAATAGACAGTAGTAGCACTATCTTCAATAGAAGCTGAGTATATAGCAGTTACTTATGCAAGTACTCAAGCCTTGTGGCTAAGGAAAGTACTAGAAGAGATTGGAGAACAAAGAAAGTGGTCCAACCAGAATCTACTGCGACAACATCAGTGCCATTCAGTTGGCATATAATCCTGTCCACCATAGCAGAACGAAGCATTTTGATATGAAGTACCACTTCATTAGAGATATGGTGGAACATGAAATTGTTGAGCTTCAATATTGTCACACTTTGGAGAACGTCGCAGACATCTTCACCAAGGCGATGACTAAAGCTCAATTTGTAAAGCTGAGAGACTGTGTAGTCAGTCCTCTCAACTTTAAGGGGGAGAATGTTGCAAGTGTGAACAGGGTTTCACCTAAAGTGGCTTAGAAAAAAACACTTTTCTAGCCCTAAGTGTGAAATGTCTTCAGATTTGTCGGCAAGTTTTTTGTCGGCACCCTTTGTCGGCAAATTTTTCTATCCTATTCTCCTCCCCTATTTTTTCTCCTATATTCCCTCCTTATCCCTCCATTTCCTCCTTATCCCTCCGTTATACCTTATTTTCCCTTATCCCTCCAACTTCCTTATCCCTCCTTATCCTCCATTTTCCCCTTATTCCTCCTTCGCCGACTTTTTCCTCTATATAATAACATTGTTCATTTGAATGTAAAGGTTGGAGAAGAAATCAATAAAGTTTGATTATTTTAATTATTATTCTGTTGCGTTTGTCTAAAATTTACCTACACTTTACCTGCACTCGGATTAACAGTGATTTAAACTTCTACTTTTTCTCGTGTTCATCTTCTTGAATACATGACTTACTTTTTTCCAAGGCCCTTTATCATTTGGCCACACCAGAGAATGAGTCCATAGGCTCATATAAAATATTGCATCTATATTTGGCATGGGTAACTCATACACTTGGAGACTTGGATCTCTCGTGTCATTATTGGACATGTGTAGGTTCTGATCCTTGGACCATCAACTTTTGATATTTATCACTCCTTTTGGATTGGTTGGTTGGCTATTTTTTTCCTGATTAGTAAAGGTGCTCGATCAAAACTGAAATACTTCCTCAAAGTGGATGTGAGTAATGGGTTTAGGTTTTCCCAATGATGGGTCTGATTGGACATCTACATTTTTCTTATTCATGTTTTGCACTAGAGTGGTCTCCTTATGGGGAGCAGTGGTCTCTTATCAAAGAGGCATTAGTGTTGGCACCTCCTATTTGTTCTAGTACTTTTTAATAGTTGTCTTCATCTTGAACCCATCTATGAGGAGAGTATCCAATTGATACCAATTAGGGATCAAATGGGTATGGAGGGAGTCAAAAATATAATGAATCTTTTCTTAGAGAGAGGCTACCAATAATATTGTAGACAACAGTGAAGACTTCTAAAGATGGGGGAATGATAGTTTTAGTAGGATCAAAGCTAATCATTTATGAAGGAAAGATCAGTTTTCACACCCACTCACTAGGATGATGAGTTGGTGACCATTTTTAAAGAAGGTACCCTATCAAATATATGAGACTCAATGTTAGCTAAGAAGTACCTTCCTTTGACAAGTCTGGTCTTCACTAATATTGAAAAGATTATGAGTCACTTTCTCACTTGGATTAGTGGATTAGCTTATTTTTGCATTGCAAGGATGTGCATTTCGAAACCTTCCCTTATCGATATTTTGAGCATATTTGCATCATTGACTACATGGAACATAAAAGGGGCTCCTAGTCTTATCATATTTTCCTACTCCAAATATTTCTTCCTCTTGTGTTATGGAGGTACAACCAAATAGGAAGGTAAATATTCTGCTAGAAATTTCACTCTATCAAAAAGTGAATGAGATGCCTAGAGAAGGTTATCCTTTTATAGGCTCATCCAATTTGGATAATTTATTTATCATTTTCTAATCTAGTTTGTGTGGTAGTATTTTGTTACAAGTGAATCAATGATGACAATATTTCATGCGTTCTTAGCTATTTTATTGATGTCCATATTTTGTGGTCCATGTAGCCTTCTCTCACATTAACTCCTTGGCACACCCTCCTATACATTTCATTTGCGAGTTGTCATTTTATATCTCTACTCTTTATATACTACTACCTGATTTCACCAATGTTATAATGAAGCTTAGTGACACTAGCTTTATTTATAATGGTAAAGTATTTATACTATGGTATATAAAACTTGACGCCTTATCTTATGCCATATTTATCATGTGTCATTCCTTCATCAAAATTTATAATTTTCAGACCAAAGTGATTTGAACTTATACTTTTTTCTCATGTTAATATTCTTGAATACATGACTTACTTTTTTCCAAGGCCCTTTATCATTTGGCCACATAAAATAATGAGTCCATAGGCTCATGTGAAATATTGCATCTAGATTTGGCATGGGAAGCACATACACTTGGAGACTTGGATCCCTCATGTCATTGTTGGACATGTGTAGGTTCTACTCCTTGGACCATCAAATTTTGACATTTTTTACTCCTTTTGGATTGGTTGGTTGTCTCATTTTTTCCTAATTAGTAAATATGCTTGATCAGAATTGAAATACTTCCTTGAAGTGGATGGTAGTAAAGGGTTTAGGTTTTCCCAATGATGGGTCTAATTGGACATCTACCTTTTTCTTATTCATGTTTTGCACTAAAGTGGGTAGTGGGCTCTTATCGAGGAGGTATTAGTGCTAGAATCTCCTATTTATTCTAGTTCTTTTTGGTAGTTATCTTCATATTGAAACCATTCATTAAAATAATCTAGTTGATCCTAATTATTGATTGAATGGGGAGGGAGGGAGTAAAAAACCTAATGAACCTTCCCTTAGAGAGAGGCTACCAATATTTTTGTAAACAATGATGAGGACTTCTCAAGATGATAGAATGATAGTTTTAGTGGGATAGGAATTGGCAATACATGCTAAAGAGCATGCCAATGTTGGCTTGATATTATTTGTGTTAGTATCATTCAAATGATAAAATCTTGATGATAAATCAAGTTGTGATGGATTAATTCAAGATAAAAGTATTCCTAATGGAATGACTATTGTCAAATGTCCTATGATGGATGTTGGCACCTCAATATGACATGTCATTATAGGCATGAAGATAATATGGATGTCAATACTTCAATAATATGGATGCCAACACTTCATGTTAGCATAGCCCATGTCATCTCAAGCTATGATGACTATATACATGTTGACAAGAGAGTGATGACTTGTCTATGTTGGCTAGCTTGTGTTGGCAGGTTTGTATCGGCTCCTTGGATAGTTAGGTATTGTCATCCCTGTAACTACTACATTATATTTGAGCACTCCTTCCTATAATACTGTAACACAACATCAATTCTAATACATATAAGCATTAAAAGAGATATAGTTGGCACAAAATATTATCCTTGCATTATCATGAGTATAGTTACATCCTAGTCATGTGACTACAACAATATCACATATAACACTACCTCCTTACAGTAGTTGCTCTCCTTTGCAATGGATATGTATCTGGATGGATTTTTAACAAAATAAAAGGGATATTTCTATAGTGTAGCTCTAGTAATTACCATAACCAACCAGGCCTCAACTACCAATAAAACTTTTCACTTTAGCATTAAAAATGCAATTAACAAATTAGCTAACTATTTGTAAATGATGGTGGGTTACATACTTTTGATTACATTGCAATTATTATTTATAATTATTAAATGATACTACATTTTACCACTTTGACTATTTTGTATGTCATTCCTTTGTATAAATAATGTATAATATTTTGATGCATAGACATTCTGTCAAACACTTCATTTCTTTTTGGAATTGTTGTCTACATCTATCCTCCCCTTTACATTGGTCGATGTCCTTAGCGACTTCCTACATTATTTTATTGGGGGTTCAACCTCCTTTGGCAATGATGCTTGAAGTCCTTATAATTCTAGAATTTGAAGTTTGAAGGCTTCTTGTTCATACTGGAGCTTCTTTTCATAATTATAGCACTTGGTCCATTCTACACCATATGCATTGGCCTTATTTTCTATTTCCTGCAATTGTCATAAAAGTTCCTCCTCACATATGACAAAGATATAATTAATTTTCTACTATGTTAGGGTAGAGGAAGTTGGTTTTTTGTGTTCCAATTCAGATTTGATAGTTGCTTCACATTGTTGTCTGGGCCAACTCTCTAAGCAATGCCTACTTTTGTTTGACCTATTCCATCTTCTTCAACAAGGTATTCTCACGTTGGTTTTTCTAAGCCAATAACTCTTATTGTTGTTGCATTAATAGTGCCTTAATTTATTTTTGTTGCAATATTTTCTCATCCATTTCTATAATTATTTATTTCGTGTTTGTAAGTTGAGCATGAAGATATTGTAATTACTTTAGCATTACCTAAATTTATTCGATAGTTGAATTACATCATTATTCAACTTTTATTATGTTTCTCATAGATTTTTTTCTTTGTGACATGCATTTGTCCTTCCATACCTTGCAATAATTGGACCATAGTCTTTTATTCATGTAAATTTTCTTGATCTCCTTGGCTATCCAATATAGCTAATGTGCGATAAAGTTAATCTATTTTTACATTAGGAATAATTTGGGTACTAGTTCTACCTGTGACTACTTCCTATCATGATCTAGTAATGTGTATGAGTACGATGTCCAACCACATACACTTGAGTTGGTTCAATATAAAGTATTGGTATCCCCTCAAACAATTTATCTATTCCTTTTTATTGTCTTGAGATATTCAATGGGCATATCCCATGATTGTTCTTGGTAAATGCTAGAAATATCTACTCACCAGTTTTCTTTTTCAACCTATTGTACCAATTTGTCTATCTCTTCTATCATCAACTACCCTTATTTCCATAGTATGACAAAACCCACTTTAAAATCTAGCCTCATTCTATCCATCACATGGGTTATCTTGGTAAACCAAGCAACCACGTACTGATTAATGTGTACCTCTAATTTTGATAGATATTGAAATTAGGTACTTCTATAATTATGTGGTAAAAAAGGTTCTCAACTTATTTAGAATATACTTTTGGCTCTTTCTATAACAGCCCAAGTCCTACCCACTTGGTTGTCCAAACACCCTAAGTCTACCCACTTGGTTGTCCAACATTAGAGGTCATAGTAAGAGAAAATTTTCTTTTCTTTTATTCTTTTCTAATTTAACTTCTAGTATGAGAATGCTAAAAATATCTTCATGAGTGCCATTTTGCCATGGTTGAAATACTCATGAGATCAAGATTTTCCAAATCCCATATAGTTACCTCTATTGAACTTCACTCTCCTCTCGAGATTCCAATTTTAGGTAGGGGGTTTCTTTTCCTCTAGGGCCCATATCACCTAGAGGTGTGATGCATACTTTCCTCATATCTTAACTTGAACTCTAGAACTCATGTCATGTAAGATCTAACACATACATGATCGAGCTAAATGATAAACCATCTTCCTTGGAGCATCGTATAGGGTCTACCAATACCCCGGTAGCTACCAGTGTTTTGTGTTGATCAACCAATATGATATCCCATACCATCATGCTATTAGTATTACCAAGTCAAGAATAATTCAACACTCAATACTAGTAGGGATAACCTATAAGAGATGCCCATACAACTTTTATTTACCTCTAATTTTGACCTTTCCTATCAGAAGTACAATTAGATCCTTGGATTGTGATGATTACCCTCTTGCACTATTGTTTGACCCACAAGATTGTCCTTCCCACAATATTGAATAATGACAAGGTTTCCCTACCTACAACCTTAGATTGCGAGTCAAGATTATCCTTTCCACAATCTTGGAATCTCTTAATCAAAGATTTTACTAAGATTTGAAAGTTTAGAAATATTAGCTATGAAAAGGTTTACAAACAAATCACTATTTCACAATCATTCATAAATTTTACTATAAAAAAAGGCCTCAAGTTTCCATATGGTTACTTGTATGTTTATCATTAAGAAATAATAGAAGATAGAGGAATTATAAAAATGTTATAATCAAAACTATAGAACTTATTTTTATTTCCCTTTCTCTAGATGGGATTTTGGGTTTTGATTTTCTTGTCGATGTTTGTTGTTTCTTGTGCACTTCCCACCAGAGTACGCTCTACAAAATATCTCTTGAAATATGAACACTACTCTTTGGAGTGGTCTTGGTTGTTGCACAAATTACATGTTACTTTATTTACCTATGGGACTTGCTTGGTTAGAGGACAATGGAATTTAAGATGTCCCTATTTATAGAAATCTATGTAGAAAGTGGATTTATTCTCATACTCGAAGACCTGTCTCCATTGGTATGACCCATAGGTTATGTTGATGTATGTCAAGAGCTAAGAGTCCAAGTTTACCATTACACAAAAATGGGTATAAGGCATTCAGGACTTAGCTTTGATGGCTAGGTTAAAAGCAACCAAGTCACCAATCGCATGGGAAATACTACGGATGAAACCTTCATCCCAGAACTAGAATGGTATCTCGGGTAGCCTAATCCAAATAGGGTCCATATTGATGCTTTTTATCCCTAGTTTGAAGCTAGGATTCCATCGCAAGAAAAATAATGGTCATCTCCTAAAAAACCAAGGTCCTCTTGTTAGAACCCAAGCTGTGTTATTATGATTTTTCAATTGTATGATAAAAAATTCATGGGTCAAAACAACGAGTTCCTTGTGACCTTCAAGTTTCCATTTATTCATCACCCATGGATGGATGGATTCGATGTCAGTTCTAGATCCAATAAAATTTCCAACTAGGGAAAGGGATTTCTTACTCACCACTGGTGTCATGATGTCTTCAAGAAAGTTGATTTTCTTGAAATCGTCAGCGAGGGTACCTATGTTTGGTGATGGGTCTAAATGACCCTGGCAATTATTCTTTCTAACTTTATCTACGAAAGAATTTTTGGGGCCAGGAGGAAGCCTTTAGACCAACCCGATAGGGGGGCCCATTACAAGGTACCACATCAACACTAGGCATATTAGAGGGGTCTTTGAGGAGCTCCTATATAGCATTTTCATTCTTGATAATACTAGGAACGACTGCACCATGACCCCTAGAGATCATCCTGTGACCACCATGGAAGCTGCCAACATTCCCACCTTGTCAAAATTCAAAATTCAAACCTCTGCACTATTCTCACTCCACTTTATGCCATCTCACTCTATTCTGCTCCATACTCACCCTCAAACTCTATCCCCTTTGTGATTGCGAGTAAAATTTTAAAAGTATAACAAAATAGACGATCATCATATTGTAGTGGAAACCATAAAATAATAATTGAAATACATGAATTAGTCACCATATTAAATTGATGGAATATTTACAGATAGATCACATATATAAAATGAAAATTTTACCCTGAACACTTATCGATTCCAGATATTTTAAGGGATATCAACCAAATTGTTTTCATTGTTTCAAAATACTCATAGAGTAATGCCATGCCAATATTATGAGCCTACATATTTCAAAATACATATATAAAATATTAATATTTGTTTTGTTCTTCTAAAATTCCATATTTCACCATTTTATTGAGCTAAATTCACAAGAATCTCAATATTGTAATAAATTTTTTTCTAGTTTAAGTGTAGCACTTGATGCCAGAATGCAGACGATTCATCATATAAGTAACAAGAAATAGAATCTGACTTTGTTCTCTAGAGTTCTCCATGTTTTATGGAATAGATTCTGATGTCTTCCAAGGGTTAGAGTGGCCAGTATAATATGACATGCAGCTAAATTCTATCATGCATACAATATTTTCACACCCAACATAGTATGCAAAATATCACAAGCATCAAAACTAGATATTGTTTATCTCTGGTTCCCTTTTATCCATTAATTTTTATTTACACAACAATCCTTCTAACACATGCACTATTAATTTTTCGTTCAACTTTAGCTCATTGTTGTATATCAATTTACATTTCACACACATCAAAATTTCCAACACATGCTCTAGAAAGTTTTTGATTCATCTTCAGTTCACCATTATTATATTCACACACACAATAGAACATACAATGCATTAACAATAAGTTTTCATACTATTCCACGATATTAATTTATCACATAGATTTACTGAAATAGACTCACTTATCGATAAGTGTTTGCTTCCTTTCCTTTATTTAGAATCCTTTCTCCCTTCTTCACTCTCTCCTCGTTTCCCTAAAATACAATGCATACCATAGTGCCTTCTCTTCCACCCCCCTTCCAATTTAGAAGATAGATCCTATTTTTCAACTTGAAAATTGATGTTTGTTTTAGGATTCCTTCAACCCAAAACATGGCATGTGGACTCCACATTCCTTCCACGATCATCAAACCCAAGTTTCCATAATAATTTTCTAATATTGATTACTTTCCAAATTACCCATTTTAATAAGTGAAAAGCAATAACTCTTTAATAATTATTTTATTATTATTTATTTTAATATTTTATAGTTTATAACTTTTCATTTATTTTATTTTAATATTATTTGTTTTTTATAACACACACACACACACACACACATATATATATATACAAACATACATATATATATAGTTATATATAAATTTGCATTTAAAAATAAATAAATTCCTCAATAACATACATTTATATATAAAAATTTTAATTATCTTATTTTACCCCTTTTTCTTATATTTTCTTTCAGTTCTTAGATCAATAATAATCATAACATTACTTCACATTTTTTCCATTGTTTAAACTATGGTTGCCTTGCATTTAAGCATTCTCAATTGCCAACCAAACATTTGAAACTATGGTTCGTATGCATTTAAGCATTTTCATTGCCAACCAAACATTTTAAACTATGGCTTCCATGCATTTAAGTATTTTTATTACCAACCAAACATTTTAAACTATGGCTCCCATGCATTTAAGCATTTTCATTGTCAACCAAACATTTTAAACTATGGCTCCCATGCATTTAATCATTTTAATTACCTACCAAACATCATAAGTACACAATTTATCAAACATCAAATATTCCAACAAATGAAACTACATGATATGCATCTATATGGACCATTGGCAGATGCATTACCTATAGGGTTCTTTGTCCCTATCAATCAATGAATACTCCACCGCTCATCATTTCCCTTAACTTACCTTACATCGGATAACATTTTTTTCCCACTGAGGAGATATATTTCCTTTGAATTATTTCTACCAATAATAGTACCTATCCCTGCATCCATAGATACATTAGCAATATCTCATTCGTATTGATAAATTAGGTATATAAGAAAATAGATATTTGGAGGGAAAGTGGCTTCTTAGCCACTTTCCCTTTCTAATCATCTTTTGCTCTAAATATAAATATGACTAGCTACTTTCTCTAGTAGCTAGTACTAGTTCCCTTTTAGGTATGCTCTATTATAGATTCTCTTCTTGTGCTATCATCACTTCTTGCTACATATTAGTCAATTCTTCCTCCACTAAAATAGGATTCAATTGAGTTCCTGCTAGGTCCTCCTACCTTTTTAAGTGGTGTTACTTATTCACTCGTCTTCTATTCTACCTCATTTATTGTGTCTGTCTCTGCATTCATCCTAAATCCTATACTTTAATAGTTGCAAGCATTTATTTAAATGAATATGCTCATTATTTTTGTGTGAATGAGGTTATTTCATATCAAAATTATGAGGGTACATCAAGTTATGCCAAGGATTCTCGAACTTGGGCTTCCACTCAAAATTTTATAGGTCCAACATGAATATCACTACTTGTTCTTTCTACTAGTTTGCCTTAAATGACTCTATTATCTCAAAGTCTTCCTCGTGTATCCCCATCACTTCTCATAATGGTATAGTTTGTACCTACTACAATGATTGCTCAATGTTATGCACCACTACTTGACTTTTGGTGATTTTATTTGTTGTCATCCTTTGAATGGACTCTGGTGACTATGACGGTGATGGTACGGGTGGCAAAAACTTCCTCTACCTTATTGGTTGTGTAGCTTTCTTTTTTGGTGGTACCACTTCTCTATTGGTGTAGTTTTATCCCCTTCAAATTCCTTGATAGGTCCTTCAAGTGAAGCTTTCTTAAACTATTATTTTACTCACTGCTTTTTGGATTAGGCTTATTCACTTATGGTTTAGCATCTATCCACCTCAAAATTTATGGTGCTAACTCTAGTAAGTCCATGGGAAAGTCCAATCCTGGAATCTACACACCTATCCTGTATATGGGATCTAAAAATAGGCTAATCACATGGAATACCATTGAGAAGTTCTTAGTGGTATGCATCAAATGTTTTTGGATATATATTACCAATTAGGTTACCTAATTACAAGCTACCCCCTTATTGATACCTTTTGAGTAGGTTATCAGCCAAATTGGTAGTTTTGAAGCTCATTGCTCACTAGATAGCCTAGACATCATTACATTCATAATGCATTTAAGTCTCTTATGCAATAATTGATTCAGTTTGATTCCACAACTTCCATGTGACAATAGATTGTTAATTTTTGCTTCAAAGTCATGATACTCTATATCAATTGTTGATTTTTCTTAGGGTTGACTCATTCATTTACTATAGGTTATCCCCCTTCAGTAATCCAGATATTCTTCTAAACATTTTAGCTAAATATACCATCCATATCTCCTTGTATTCCACTTGTAATATGCTTGATACGATCATACATTACCAACATTTGCAACATATACTACTTATAAAATTCCCTATCAAAATTATGGAATTACAAGATAAATTTGTGAATCTCTAGCTCTAGTTTCACTCACGTGAATGCTTAAATTTGAAAATAATGAGCATTCCTTCCCTTGGCCATCCTATTTATAACTTGTGCCCATTGTCATTGTCACCCATGCAACCATTTAGCAACTTCCACTTATTTCTTCAACTGTCGCATGTACACCACTTTGCCATTTTTGCATGTAATTGTCATCCTTTTCTAATTTTATCTTTTCATTATTTCATATTTTTCCTTAAGTTTTCATTTTTTTTACTTGCAACTTCTTCCCTTAAGTCATTGACATTGCATGAAGTGCATAGAAATGCCTATGCAAGCTTTCAATATTTTTGTCAACTTTCCTTCATGTTGATGACTACCATTTTTCTCACTTACTTAGTCCTCATTATCATAAATTGATTTTGGATTCTACCTACTATGATGGTTCCCTCAACTTCAGGGTATCTTTAATTGTTGATCCTACCTTTAATCATCCAGTCCTCATAATATGCCAATCTATCCTATCCTCCTCTCCTTGTCGACATCTTATATCCATCAATAAATGATAAGAAGATCAAGGATTTCTTCTATTATCATAATTATGATAGATCTCCTATCTATCATTATTAAGAAAAAATGTTTACTTGCCATCATTATGATGGATCTCACATTCATTAAGTTTTTTTCTTTCACATGTCTCACATTCATTTAATTCAAAAGGATACTCTAGTATAGCACTTGATAGTTGACCTTCTTATGTACTTCCAAAATTAATCAAAACAAATGCACATACTTGCTTCACAAAATTGGTCTATAGACCTTGAAAATTTATTCCTAGTATCACCTCAAAACGAATGCATATATTTGCTTCTCAAGATTGGTCTATAACCCTTTCAAGTTCATTCTCAATATGACTCAAAGTTAATGCACCATTTTGCTCTCAAACCCTTGCTAGTATATTTCCAAACCCTTGCACATATTTGCTTTTTCATTCAACAATAATTCACAATTACTCCCAACTTCAATCAATCACTAATGCACATCAAATCAATCCTTATACCTCCAATCATATGACATCAAAAATATTTTATTCAAACAAAACCACCTTAAAAAAGAGTTAAATCACATACCTCTAAAAATTGCCTTGATAATGATGTGCTTCTATGAATTTTCCAAACCTAGATTTAACAAATAATTTTTCTTTCTTTTGCTACTTCAAAATAGGTTAGCACTTCTCCATTTTAGTGTCAAATCATATACTCAAAATTCCTTATTAAAATATAAGTAATATTTTTTTTTGATCGGTTAAAGAGGTTAGATTTCAACCGGATTTTAACAGGGCCCCAAAACCTGATTACAAAATAGTAATAGATGCCAAAAGATCAATAAAATTTAGAACATGGTTCCAACCTTCAAAATTCTCATCCATTAAGGTTGTCCTTAGGAGGCAGCTAGAACAACAAAAATTAACAAAATAAACTCTTAAGAGGATCCAAAAAATAAAAGATGGCATTAAGCATCAAATTGCAACCAACAATATCCTAGAATGGAAGGGAGACACTTAAACCTCCATATAAGGCTCAACAACAACTTCTTGGAGTCTGTCATTGGAAGTATCCATTTTAGCATTATTTCCTTTAGCAGGGACATTCTCAGGAATAACAACTGCCTTTAAATATTCAGTAGGAGAACATCCTACACCATAAACGAATGATTTCCTGAAGAACCACATAACCACAAACAATAAAATTTCAATCAATATTCAAGTAACCTTTTATCCCTTATTTTATAATATTCAAAATATAAAATTGAAAGACCAAATATACACCTTATTTCTCCAAATTTAAAACATACAACATACAATTTTATAATACTCAAATACACCTTATTTCTTCAACTTTGAAACATAAAATATAATTTTAATACAATAAAAAATTACTCCTTATTTCTCCAATTTAAATCATACAATACACTTTTCAGACAATAAAAAATACATATTATTTCTATCACATACAGAATGCAATATAAATAATTCATAATGAAGCACTAAAATCAATGTGGCACCTTATTACTCCAACTTTAATGAAAATTAAAATTTCTTTTGCATACCTTTCACCTAAAAACCTTTATTATCATGAACGGGGTTTGACCCCTGAACCTCCCAAACTATAGTGCCTAGCCACCACCACCATGAATAGCTAGGCTAGCCCAATAGGTAGCAACCAAAAAGGTTACCCTTATATCTATATCCTCACACGCTTCCAAACTAAAACTACCACAATGTCTTCCTAGCCAAAAATACACCCGATAGGATTTGACCTTCGGATCTCTGCCATGGTAGGATCTTTGCATGACCTAGACAACCAACTATATTTCACACCATCTTGAGAACCAAATGCACACAATAAAACTTTCACCCCTTCACACTTCATGAAATGGATACACAACAAAAATACGATGCAACTGGAAATCGAACTCAATAATCCTTGCTCTGTAGCACCTTATCCAAGGCTGGACAACCGCTTGGGATACCCTAACGGTTGGAACAATACAATGAAACCTCCCTTTCTTGTTCAAGCTTTAGAACCCATGAATTATGCCTTCTTGTTTTTTTGTCTTCTCCTTACCTTGAATTTTTAAAATTGTGCATAAAGAGATATTAAAATCATTCGCATTAGAAAATTGTTTGCATTAAAATATTTCAAACATTAGTAATCATGGTAAGTAAATAAAGTATTTTCTTCCAGATAAATATATCTTTATTTTCATTATCGTGGAGTCAGCTTCAAAATTTATTTTTTGATTTTTAAATCCTTCAAAGATGTTGGCGCCAAACCCTTCTTTTTAAATTATAATATAAAAATATTATAATAAACCCTTTGGCCTTCTCTTGTAGTATTTGGACCTTTGTCCATGCAAATTTTATAAACTCCACTTTTAAACCTTTTAAAACTTTTGGCCCTCTCTATAAAATTTTAAATCTTCTTAAAATTTTGGCCCTCTCTATGAAATTTTGAACTTTTTTATAATATTTAAATCAATATTATAATCATTTTTTTTCAATAATTTTCCTTGCTTTGAGATATACATTACCTTGAATAATTGTCGAACCTTACAAGATTATTTCTACCTTGAATACCATGCATCCTTTTTACATCAACCCTTTGACATCAATGAAAAGTAAATATGCTTAATATTTCCAACAATATCTCCCTTTGTCATTAATGGTAACCCTTAAAAAAAAAAATCTTTTAGTACAACTGGATTCCCAAACTGCTCCCCCTAACAAGTTGCTACTTACTGAAATCTCTCTCCCTTACTGAAATCTCCCCCCCTTGACATAAATGGCAAAGGGCTCCTTTTAGGGCTAAAAATAAAATACTTAGCTCAACCTCCTCATCACCTCCTTTTCTTGAGGTGATTAATTTTGGGATGGGAGTAAAGCTACTCACAACTTACAATGCTCTTCTTATTTTTTAGTATTTTTCCAAACTTTTTAAGTCATACCTGTTTGAGCATTTTGAGCATCCTTTTTCTTGCTTGTCTTTGGAAGTTCCAAAAAAATTTCTACACCACTTTGCTCTATACCCTAAATTATTGCATTTGTAACACCTAATGTTGTAGTCCTTGAAAGGTGTAAATGAATTCTTGGTGAAGCCATGATCATTTTTATCATGAACCATGTAATGTATAACTTTATGACCAGAATTATTACATGAGAAATAGTAACCTTAGAAGAAATATTCATTTTGCCTTGATCTCATGTTTCTTTCTTTGCTTCTCTTATGATGGTCCCTATTCCTTGATGATCCTTTGTTTGCTTCCTCTTTGATACTACCATTTCTCAACTTATCGGTATAGGTCTTAGGCTCTTCCTAAAATACCTTATTTGATATTTCTATTTCTTTTGAGCTTGAATCCTCTTCTTGTACCTCTTGACCTTCCTCATAACCAAGTCCATTCTTCATAAATGAATATCTCTATGTTTTGATAATATCATATAAATATTTTGATCTTTGTCTAAATTGATATATCTTATTATTGAATTTCTCAAGTCCCTTCCTTAGAATATCAGCTTCATGTTCTAGTCTTCTACATTCTAGTTCTTTTACCTTTAATTGTTCAACCATACCTTCTTCAACTTTATTTACCTCTTCATTCTTAATTTTTAAATTGGTGAGATCTTGTAGAAGTTTTGCCTTTGTTTTCTCATCCTCTTGTAGTTGATCCTTAAATATTAAGTTCTTTCTTTTCAACTCTTCAAAATCAAGTTCCTTTTTCATATCAATTGTGGCTTCCTCTTCCTTTTTTGAATATATATATTTTCTAGGTCTTTAATCACAAGAGCATCTTATTTTTCTTCTTCTTGGGTTTTGACAACAAGAGCATCTTCATTCTATTCTATGTCCAAAAATAGGTTTTTTTCCTTTTCACTATCAAAGAGGCTTTTATCACTTTCACTCGAAGCACTACTTGCTTTTTCAACATGAAAACTCTTTTTGTACCTTTGAAAGATATTTTTCTCATGTTTTCCTTGACCATACCTATTTTTATTTTCATAATAAAACTTTTTTTTGTTCTTTTTTTGTAATCATTTTCTTCTTAACTGCTACTACCTCCATTTTGTGGATAATTAGTTGCATAGTGACCAATTTTACCACAGCTAAAACATTTCATAGTCTGCATATTTTTGTGTTTTCTTGGATCCTTCTTATTTCTTCTCATAAAGTTAACCTCTTCTTCACTACTTGATTCATCACTTGATTCTTGTTCTTTATTCTTTTTCTTCATTGAAGTTTTGAATGTTGCCTCTATTTTTGATGTTTTTTCTTTTTCTATCCTCATCTCATAGGTTGTGAGAATCCCATGTAACTCATCTATGCTTAAAGTTTTGAGATCCTTCATCTCTTCTATTTTTGAAACCTTTGCATCATACCTCATAGGTAGTGACCTTAATATTTTCTAAACAATAGCAGATTCCTCAATATTTTCTCCAATTCCATGAATAGTGTTGACAATCTCATAAATACAAAGTAGATACATAAAAATATCTTCATCATCTTTCATATTCAAGTCTTCAAACTTCCTCCTATGTGTTTGAAGTTTTTCCATTTTCACCTTGTCATCTACTTCATATGTTCTCTATAATTTATCCCACATTTATTTTGTTGAAGTGTATTGCATGACTTTCACAAACTCTGATTCACATAACCCACTCAAAATTACATTCATTGTCTTGGTATTACATTCATATGGTTTCTTACCACTTGCATATATAGGAGGATTTGTAGATGGTGTGAATCTATTTTTAATGGATTGCCATGTATCATATCCATGTGTCATAAAATAAGTCTTCATCCTCACAGTCCAGAAAGCATAGTTAGTTCCATAAAATAATGGATTCTTATTTGATGAAAATCCTTCCTCATAAGCCATGTGTATTTCTATAAGATATTCCTTCAAGTTGTTAGACTTTCATGAAGGAACCCGCTTTGATACCAATTGAAGAACACAAGCTTATACTGATATGGGGGTGAAAAGTATAAGATCAAACTTTTACTTTATTTCCAAAGTAATATCATCCAATATTATCAATTGCAATAATGAAATAATACACAAGTCATCACACACACATAAGAGACATAGTTTTAACGTGGTTCACCCAATGTGAGCTACATCCACTAAGAAAATATTTCTTATAAATTTTCTCAACAAATATCTTAGAAGCCAATTTCCTATTACAATGTTTATAGGAACCAACTCAAAGGAGACACCAATACCCTATGCTTAAGTTCATGGACCTCTATTCACAAGAGATAGTGATCCTCTTTACTTTGGTTTGTGGACCTCTATCCATAGGAGACACCAATTCCCTTTTCTCTAGTTTGTGGACCTTTATTCACAGGAGACACCAATCCCATTTGCTCTGGTTCATGGATCTCTATCCACTAGAGACACCAATCCCCTTTGCTCTAGTTTGTGGACCTCTATCCATAGGAGACACCAATCCCATTTACTCTAGTTCATGGACCTCTATCCATAGGAGACATCAATCCACTTTTCTTTGGTTCATGGACCTCTATCCATAGGAGACACCAATCCCCTTTGCTCTAGTTGGTGGACCTCTATCCACAGGAGACACCAATTCCCTTTGCTCTATTTTGTGGACCTGTATCCGCAGGAGACAAAAATCCCCTTTGCTTTGGTTAATGGACCTCTATCCATAGGAGACACCAATCGCCTTTGCTATGGTTTACTCCAAGACCTGATCTCAACTCTGCTCAAATTTACTCACTAAAACCTACTCAAATATGCTCATAACTCTACTCAAATATCCTCACATAAACCTGCTCAAATCTGCTCATAATACCTACTCAAATCTACTCATAACACCTCAAATATACTCATAAAACCTGATCAAATATACTCATAATACTTTGCTCAAATATTTTTTAATAACCTGCTCAAATATGCTCTCAAATATTACTCACAAATGCTGCTCAACCTTCTTATAAACTTTGCTCAACCTACTCACAAAGTCTGCTCAACTTGCTCACAAAAATTTCTCAACCATTCTTAATTATTGCATAGAAACAATTGCATATATCTTTCTCAAAAATGTTTTCTTTGACTAAAGTAATTCAAACATATTCTACCCAGAATTCATTTTCTTTATGAACATATAGAGAATGATATGCATTACAAATACTCAATATATTCTTCTCACATTCATTAAGTCTGTTTCTTTCACATGTCTTACATTCATTGCATTCAACCAAATGCACACAACACAAATTTCACCCCTTCATGCTTCATGAAATGGATACACAGTAGAAATACGATGTATCTGAGAATTAAACTCAATATTCCTTGCTTTGCAGTGCCTTGTCCAAGGCTGGACAACTGATTGGGATACCCCAATGGTTGGAACAACACAGTGAAATCTCCTTTTCTTGTTCAAGCTTTAGAACCCATGAATTCTACCTTCTTGTGTATTGTCTTCTCCTTACCTTTAATTTTCAAAATGGCACACACGGAGACATCAAAATCATTTGCATTAGAAAATCGTTTGCATTAAAATATTTCAAACATTAGTAATCGTGGTAAGTAAATAAAATATTTTCTTCCATATAAATATGTCTTTCTTTTCATTATTATGGAGTCATTTTTAAACATTATTTTTTAATTTTTAAATCCTTTAAAGAGGTTGGTGCTAAACCCTTATTTTTAAATTATAATATAAAAATATTATAATAAATCCTTTGGCCTTCTCTTGTAGTATTTGGACCTTTGTCCAAGCAAATTTTATAAACTCCACTTTTAAACCTTTTAAAACTTTTCCTTGCTTTGATATATACCTTGCCTTGAATAATTGTCCAACTTTAGAAGAATATTTTTGCCTTGAATACCATGTATCCTTTTGACATCAATGACAACTCAATATGCTTAATATTTACAATAATTATAGCCCAACCATATACTCCATTCTCTTGTATAGGATCATCGCTTGATGATGGTGAGTGTGGAGTTTTTCCCATGTGTGGTTTTTGTTGGTTGATTTCTATTGTGGACCCCATGCTAAATTTGGAGTCCACTCTGTAACAAACAATCCCATATTAACTCTAGGTCCATTTTTTTCCAAAATGAATAGACCCATGTTAGCTTTGGGGTTCATTCTCTACTCCTTTATTATTACCTAGTTTTTATACTCTATCGCATAAAACCTAAACACCTTGTGAGAGTAGCATTATGAGAGTTTTGACAAATTATCTCACATGTATCCCACAATGGCCCTCATGGTGGTATATAAAGCACACAAAATACATAGATATTTTCAAATTAGGAAGTAGTTTTGTGGGTGAAATGCCCTAGTGGTAGTTGGTGAACCATCACCCAATACCTCAAATGGGTGAATCATGGCCCAATGATATGCTTCATAATCTCTTCTAGGAGCATTTCTTGATGGTGGTGAGTGTGGATTTCTCTTCATATGTGGTTTTTATTGATTTGTCTTTCTTGTGGATATCATGTTAA
>JAQPPZ010002835.1:0-11848 GCA_028583015.1 Wollemia nobilis | reverse complement strand
AGTGGTTTTTTCACCCGATTGTGAAAGCACACTCTCCGATAGGATCTGAGTCCAAAAATCCTCTGCTTGCAAAGAAAAGAACTTTCTCCAAGGTTCTGTTATGCTTAAATAATGCTGTTCAAATGAAATGCCGGGAATATCTTAGGGTTTGCAAGTGGATGTTAACAAGGGGCATGGGGTTTATCTAATTTGAAATTACAGTGGACTCAAATTGAATAATTGTACTTTAATCTTGGATTTTGATGGATTTTCGGTTGTTTATTTGGATACGATAATTAAATTGCAAGAAATAAAGCAAGGGTTTGAACAAAGAAAAGTAAATGAAAAAGAAACTAAACTACAGTCAGAATGCTGCCATCAATTCGATGAAACCGAAGATAATGAGGTTTTATGCATGCAACCTAATCTAATGAACCTGCAAACTCGCACAATCCAAATAAATTAGGTGCTGGTTTCTAGGGTTTCTCTTGTAATTCTAGACTTAGGCATTCGCATGAAGCAACCAAGCACACTTGCATTAAACTTCACCTAAAAGCCTCAGAAATCTGGAATGAAAGATAAAACATTAAATCATGCATGCACAAAATGACTCCTTCTTTCTCATCAATGAGATGCCAATACTCTGTATTTTATATTAAATGATATGTCAATTACATTCAAAGAATGTTCCAGGCAAAAATATTCCAGAACAAAAAAGAAGGAAATTGCCCAAGTACAGGCCCAGAATAGCACGAAGCTCTTGTCTCTGCAACTCTGCAATCGGCAATTTCCAACCCTTCCTTCAATCTGCACTTCTGGCTTTATACTAACAAACGGCTCTTCGATTCTCCCTGTGTCGCTTTGTTTCATCTTCCTGCATGTGACCCTTCAACTTCCCACCTTTTCCTTGTCTTTATTCCATGTTTAACGCCGAAACGCCTAAAATCCTCCGTTGCATGTAACGCTTCTGCAGACCTGACACCTGCATGCCACGTGTCACACGCTCTCTGTGCCTTCTGTAATGCCATTCTACGAAAAACCCGACAAAAATGCATCCTTTGTTCACCTTCTTGGCCCAACCGACATGTCAGAAATCGCGACATGTCGCGATATCGCTACACTCTTCCGGCGTACATCTTCGGCGGCATCTTGTCGCGATATCGCGACCGTTTTTCCTTCGAGCTCTCTTTCCTCAAGCGTCGCGATATCGCTACCATTTCTCCTCGGGCTTCCTTCCAATGAATGCACACCCCTTCATATCGCTACCTTTCTCTTTCGCCTCTGAAACACGTCGCGAATCGCGACCATTCCTCCTTCCTTTCCTTTCACTTCGCGCTTCCTCTGATGTCTTTTTTGTCGCGACTTTTCTCTTTCATTTTGCGATATCGCGACTTTCCTTTCGTACTTTGCAAAACAGTCGAAATCGGACACTTTTCATCGTCTGCCAAAACACGTGAAATGGACCTTTTCTATCGCCAAAACAGTCGCGAAATCGTGACCATTTTCATTGCTCTCATTCGCATGTCGCGATTTGGCGAACCATTTCTTTTCTTCTCGGCGACATGTCGCGATTTGTGACAACTTTCAATTTTCTTTTCTCTCCTCTTCGGCAGAGATGGAGCTACATGTCACGATTTCGCGACAACTTTCTGTTTCCGAGCGATGGCGCGACAAGTCGCGATTTGACATTGTTGACACTTTTCAACACTTATGCATTTTTCTTTTTTCTTCATTTTTTAGCATCTGGGTCATTGAGATTCTTCTCTGCAAGCCTACAAAAAAGGTGGGTCCCCAATTTTGGGGTGTGTTGTGGATCAACCACAACAAATGGCGACTCTGCTGTCAAATGCTCTTGAGCATTTTAGTAAGAACCCAACTTGAAACATATCACAAACTCGCAAATATATGTTAGCACATAAGCAAAATAACAAATGCCCAAAGATCAGAAGTACATGAATCATCAGAATCATCAAGTATTAGCTCAGTGTGTGCAATGTGCTTTCATTCCCTATCGTTTGAAATTGATCAACATTCCATTATCAGTTTTGCATGAATGCATATGTGGGATGGTGAATGATTTGTGACCCTAATGAATGTGCTAAGGAGATTTTATTCTCATAAAAGGCATGGTCATTCTTCTACTACTATGTACAAGCATTCAAGATTGCCAAACCCTCTTAGGATCCACTAATTCATTACCTTATTGTATCCCAAAGTTGGTTATGAGTCCCTACTATCTAGAACCCATGTGCAAGTGAATGTGAAATCAGAATTTTGGGGAATCAGACTCCCAACCAACCGAGATGAGAGTTTAACCCTATCCTTACTATTCTGATTTAGAGTTCATTACCTCACTTTAAGCAAAATAATTAAACCAGTTATGGAAGAAATGGTCATGCTAGTCTAACCCTCTAGACAATCAGTGGTCTTGTTTTTTAGGCAAGACATGATGCCATGCATGGGCATATCTAACCCCACAATCCAAAACTTATCTCCATTTCTTTGGACCTTGGGGATGACTACCCATCCCTTGCAGAGGACAAGTAGTACGATCCTTACAATCCAAAATAAAGATGAGATGGGAAAAATTTATTTATTATATATTATTTTTTTTTACTTCTTGGACCTTGGGGATGACTACCCATCCTGGCTAGGGACATGTAGTACGATCCTTACAATCCAAACTTTAGATGAAAAATATTAATTTTGTTGCTTAGACCTTGGGGATGACTACCCATCCTTTGTAGAGGACAAATAGTACGATCCTTACAATCCAAGATTTATTATGAAATGAGACATAAGAGCTTTGGGGAATCAGATTCTCAACCAACCGAGATGAGAATTTATGCCCTATCCTTACTACTCCATGTGGGTCAAATCAAAGCTTTGGGGAATTGGATCCTCAACCTAAGTTTGATGAGGATTTAACCCTATCCTTACTACTATGATTTTAGGCTTTAAGCTCTATGGAAGTGGTCAAAACCACTGTTTTAAGGATCATGTTGCATAAATAGGATAGACATGAAATACTTCTTTCGCCCAACCTTTTCCTCCAAGTTAGGTTTTGATCATTTTGCTCAAGATCCTTTTTAATGTATGAGACGTGCTTGGTTCTAGATATCTCAAGACTCAGTTTCCAACCTTAGGAGCTACTTACATATATGTTATAACACAACCCTAAGAGGATTTGACATACTTTAATGGCTTGTACCTAAGATGCATATGTAACTAAGATGAGATGTATGTAAGGTGAGATGGAACATGAATGCATTATTTCTTGAATTACAAATGGAATGAATTGTCATGCAAAACTGATTCTTTCATGCATCACAAAATCAAACAATATTATTAAATTGCTTGTGTTACTTGTGGAGCTTTTACAAGATAATTCCAATATTTCATATTCTCCTAACCTTAAGCATAAGTTGACATCTCAATTTTTTATTCTTTATTATTTTTTATTATTTTTATTTTTATATTATTTTTTTCAAAATTAACACACATGTCAATTGAAATCAAATCCATAACCAAAATCCTAGCTAGACTAACAATCCTAAACAATAAAAACAAAATCTGAAAATCCCCCACCAAGATCAAAAGAATAATATCAAAGTCTCACAACCTAAGGGCTAAAATAATGCTTTAAAATCTGCCCATTAACCGGTAGCATGAAATCTTCCCCTTCTAATGTTTTTAGCTTGAAGGTATTCTTCCCAAGAATCTCTGAAATCTGATATGGACCCAACCAAAGACAATCAAACTTTTGATGATTCCCTTTTTCCTCATGTCTTTTGTCCCATAGTAATACCAAATCTGAAATTCTGAATGATTTAACTTTGGCTCTTCTGTCAAACCATCTCTTGATAACTGCCTGGTGTTTATTCATGTGATTCATGGCCTCTTCTCTCTTTTCATCAAGGTGCAACAACTGGCTCAACCTGGCTTCAACTTGATCATCTGTCCCCAAGTACTCTTGTATGAAATGTAAGGTCTGCAACTTCAAATTTGTTGGAAATATCGGGTCTTGCCCATAGACCAAATGATAGGGAGTATTCCCTATGGACTCTTTCACTCTGGTCCTATCTGCCCAAAGGGCAAACTTTAGTTGGCTGTGCCGATCCAGGGGTTCTTTTCCGGCAACTTCTTAATAGTATTCAACAAATTCTTATTTGAAGACTCGGCCAACCCATTTCCTTGAGGATAGTAATTGGATGCAAACTTTAAGCTCACTTTGTTATCATATGCCCAATCTGCAAATTGTGTAGAAATAAAAGCTTTACCATTGTCATCGACAATAGAGTCGGGCATTCCAAATCTTGTTATAATCTGATCCTCAAGAAATTTAATCACAACATCTGTGGTGGCATGTTTAGTAGGAATCGCCTCTGTCCACCTTGTACAGTAGTCCGTAGCTGTCAAAATGAATTTATGAGAATCAGAAGAATTTGGGTTAATAACCTCGATGAAATCTAGTCCCCACTGTGCAAACGGTCTCATTTCGACTACAGGCTGCAACGGCATGGCTGCATTTCTCTCTCTATTTGCAGCCACTTGACAGATGTGACAAGATCGTACATGGGTATGCGCATCCTTGAAAATATGTGGCCAGTAGTATCCTGCTCTCAGGATTTGATGTCTTGTAGCATTGGCTGCACCATGACCGGTTCCATGTTTCCCGTGAAATTCTGCAACACCATGGCGGCTTCTTCTTTGTTCAAGCACCTCGGGTAGATACCTTCATGATTCTTCTGTAAAGCACACCGATTTTATCGGATAATTGTGATTTAAGCCTTAAGGCTCTTCTCCGTGTTGAATTCAGATTAGAAGGACACTTACCGGTCAATAAAAATTGCACAATATCAACATACCGGTCGTCCTTAGCCATGTATTACGTATTTGAGCATTGACCTGTTATTTGCGGATTATTTTCTGCGATCGCCTTCGCCAGTCCCTGTCCTCGAACTAGTTTCATTGATTGGATTTCGAGATCAAATTCTTGGATGGTTGAAATCCACTTTCCTCTCTTCTCACCTAGTTCATTATGTAAAAACATGGTCTTGACAGCAGAATCGGGCACGATGGCGATAATTACTTGTGCACGATGTAGTGCCTAAATTTTTTCACGGGTTTTAAAAGTGCGTACATTTGCTTATCAAGGATTGAATACCTTAATTGAGCGTCTTTCAGGGGGGCACTTAAAAATGCAATGGGTTTTTGGCACTATCCTCACCTTTTTGGGTTAAGACACTCGCAAAGGAGTGTTATGATGCAAAAGCATAAATATAAAAAGGCTTGGAGTAGTACGGGCTTATAAGGACAGGGGCTCTGGAAATGGCATCTTTGATATTACGGAAAGCCACTCTACTTTCCTCGTTCCATTTTACATCCACATCTTTCTTGAGCATTTGGTTCAGAGGTTTGGCTATCTCGGCAAAGCTAGAGATAAACTTCCTCACAAAATTGACTTGCCCAAAGAAAGATCTCAATTCTTTCTTACTGCTCGGGAGAGGTAGGTTTTGGATAGCTTGTATCCTTTCTGGGTCGATGGATATGCCCTCTTTTGAAATGATGTGACCCAACAATTTCCCTTATGTTACTCCGAAAATGCACTTTTTGGGATTTAAGGAAATTCCATGTTCTCTGCATCTTTGAAGCACTTTCTTCAAATCTTTAACATGATCCTCTCTCTTCTTCGAGAAAAGCTGGGATATCATCCACATACACGATGATGCATTTGCCTATTAGCCCTTTGAATGCGTAATCCATGGCGCGTTGAAAAGTTGCACCGGCATTTAACAGTCCGAACGACATTCTCTTATATGCAAATGTCCCCCACTTGGTAGTGAAGGCCGTTTTCATCCTGTCATCTGGATGTATAAGAACTTGGTTGTACCCAGAATATCCATCGAGAAAGGACATCATTTCAGATCCATTTACCATTTGCAGAATTTCATCAATTGATGGCAATGGATAATTGTCTTTTTGAGAGGCTTTATTAAGATTTCGAAAATCTATGCACGACCTAATCTCTCCACTCTTTTTCCTTCTTTGGAGCGAGGTTGGCCACCCGGGTTGAGTGCCTAACGGGAAAAATGATTTTCGCTTCCAATAATATTTTAACCTCCTTTTCGATCAAAGGCTCCAATAGCGGGTTAACAACTCGTTGTCTTTGCCTAAAAGGCTTGGAGTCTAGCTTCAAAGGAATGGTATGTGTGATAATGTTCTGGTTGTAAGTCTTGACTCATTGTAGTTCCAAGCAATACAATCTATGTAATGCTTCAATGCCTGTATTATGTTGCTCCTTTCTTCCTCTGTACATGCCTTTGCTATGTACACCTCCTTTGGATTGTATGCACTCCCTAGATTAATTGAATCACATGCATCTTTGGGGAGTGGGACTCTTTTTATTTTCTTGTTCTTGCATTCCATGTCGAACATCTTTTCTAATGAAACCACGTCTTTAGGAATTTTGTTGGATTGATACGCGGTTTCACTTTCTTCTTTTCATCCTGCCACCTTTGTTCCTCATCAATCACCTGGTTTTCAAAAATACCCGAGTTTGTGACAAACTTGAAGATGTGCTGTCACTTTCAAAAACCAGGAAATTCTTTACATTATCAGGTATTGATGGACAAGGAACCAGCTCAATGGAAAAATTTTTACATCTTTTTATATCCACCGGGTTTAACATGCCCATGGCGTGCAAGAGAGTACGCTATTCGATTTCCTCTCCTAGAAATAAGGGCTATGTTGAATGCATCAAACTCCTCCATGAGATCCATAACCCTAGTTCTATAAAGGCTCGGTCTTTTGTCGTGGCATGTATATTGTCCTTTGATTTGCTTGACAACCAACTCAGAATCTCCCAAAACCTTCAAGCATTTAACATGTTTGCTCAATGCTAGACGTAAACCATAGATCAATGCTTCGTACTCTGCCACATTGTTTGTGCAAGGAAATTGCGATCTGTAGCAACTAGCAATGGTTTACCTCCTGGACCAGTGAGCTCGACTCCGGCTCCTGCTCCCTGTCTAGACTTTGATCCATCGAACTTGAGCAACCACGTGTAATCATTTTCTTCAGAAGAATGACCATGACACACTTCTTCTTTAAACTCTTCGATGGCTTCCTCAACATCAAGCGCATAGACTCCTAAGTCGGCTCAGAAAGCTGAACTTCATTCGGCTTGTTAAAATCTGTTATAATCTCTTTAAGCCTCGGTTCGTTTTCCACTCTTATTTGATTTGCAATTCCCTTCCATGGTAGCCACATATGCGAGCAATCTGTTGCAAAATAGCCATTCAGCGTTTTCATCCAATCCCTAGCAAGTAGCATTCCATACCTACTCGGGATATTAACCACCAAAATGTCCACAACTTTCTTGAACCACGGGTTCAGAATTCAATTGAATCTTGACATCATATAAAGTCCCCACTACATTTACTTCTGATCTGTCCAGTTGCAGGGTGTACATTTGGATGAAGCAGTGCTGAGACCTAGCATTTTGCATATCTCCGTAGGCATGAGGTTGCTCGTGGCTCCTGTGTCCACCAAACGAGTTATGCAAGTTCTTACCCGCAATTCTCGAGTCAATAAGAATGGCGGGACATCCCTTCTCTCCTTTCGCAAAATCGGATGGGATTCAGCTCTTTTTCCTTCCACATCGGATCGGGTGAGTTCAAAGCTCTTATCAACGCCTCCTTTTGACCGGGCAATTTAGCTGCGTCCAAGAATGAAAGGCTAGATTTGGACTTCTTCATATCCTCCACCACGTCATAATTTGGTTTTCGAATTTGTTGTCTTACGGACGTCATTGGACATTTCTCTTTCGAGTGGAGGGGAGGGTTGTTACTTGCCTTTGTATATGGAGGAAGAATAGAATTGTTTGGAGGTGTTGATGAGGTTTTAGGGGCTTTAGATTTACTCCTCAAATGGTACCCATGAGTCCCCTTTCTGAAATCTCGAAAAGCTTGCACCTCCTGTTCCAAAACTTCGTCTTCTTCCTCCTCGCTTTCACCCTCTTGGTGATATATTGTTTCCATCACCATAATATTTTCATCTTGATGATACGATGGATCCTCATTTGATACTAGTTCCAAATCATCAACTTGTGCATGAAGACAATGAGTGTATCTAGCAATCTCGGGACAATTCCTCTCATTGTGTTCTTTTGTGTTATGTAACCTTGCACCCCCTTTCCCATGCCAAATCTGAAAGATTCAAAAGAGAATTGGATTGGCTAGGTCTTGTAGAAGCATCTAATTGATTAGCAATGGGAGCAGGAACTCCCCCATTGTTTGGCTTGGTGTTCCAGTGCCTCCCTCTATTGTTAAAATTCTGATTTGGGTGAGGGGCATGGGACTCATACTTCTTTTGTTGAACCCTGTCATTGCTTAGTTTATGCACTAGTTTCTTGAGCTCTTCGACTTCGAAAAAACATCCTTCGGTGGAATCATATTGTTGTTAACCCCTATTGGATTCGCATAATTAATGGGGTCTTGATTCCACATTTGGGTCAGGTTACGAGGAATTTGATTCCCATATGGATTAATACCTTGAATCGGGATTGGATTCGGAACAGGAACTATGGCTTGAGGATTGACTTGACTAGTTTCTGCGTAGTTGATTGACTATTCTGCAAAAATGCAGGAACAGGTGGAATGGCTGTGATTGGTTGGATTGGAATGGGTGCATATGCGGGTCTTTGGTGGATACGGCTGCTGATATGGGAAGGCGTTCATACTTGGCATTTGTGGTGCCATGAGTTGATTTGCACAGGGAGCTTGACCATATGGAGCACCTTTGTCCCATCATAGGCATCTGCAGGTAAACCCGTAGCCTTGCGGTGTCAATTCTTGCTCAATAGTCATGGCTTCATTATAGGCCAAAGCCAGCGTGGTGACCTGAGGATTACGCCTTGCAAACATGGCTGTCATGGGGTCCAATGCCCCAAAATATATCTGCAAAGCCACTGCGGGATCGATAGCAAAATGTCTAATTGCTCTGTTATAGTTCTTTTGGAATCTACGATTAAACATTCGGATTGGTTCCCCTTGGCCCCGTTTGCATGTAATAAGTGATTGTAAATAGTTGCGGGATCTAAGGGTGACCTAAATTGATTGACAAAGGCATTTTCCATTTGTGTCCAAGAGGTGATTGAACCAGTTGGCAAGCATATATACCATTCATATGCTATTGGATCCAAGCTCATGGGAAAAAGTCTATAGGCTACATCTTCATGCTTGAACTTGCAGTCTAATTAAAACATCCCTATAGGCTTGGATATGTTCTTCTGCTGTTCTTAGGCCATCGGCTTGTATTTAGGCAGAAATATTTCAATGTTCTTGGGGATTTCATGGATATCCCCGACAATATTCAAAGGAGTATTGTTAGCTCCATACCAAGGAGCTGCTGGAGCTTGAGCCATTTGACTCAAAATTGATGTAGACAGACCTACAATAGCAGTAGAAATATTACTAACTATAGGCACACTAGGGGCAAAGGATATTACTGGCGTAGGTCCACTCGACGTTCCTGGAGAAAACAGGCCTTTTGCGACTGGTGTGCTTACGACTTGCTTGGCTTTACCCTTGGGAGTACCAGTAAGGTCGTGAAAAATGGTTTCTCCGGTTGTTTGAGACCTGGTCGCAATACGGCGTGGTGGGTCCAGCCTGCCTGAAGAAACCCTCGGCTATTTCGAAGAAAACCTGCAACAAAAACAAAAAACGATGTTGCAGTTTAGCCGTAAATAATTTCAGAATTGAATCAAAAACAAAATATTCAGATATGAAAATCAAAATAGATAAACCAATTCGGCCCTCCTTCTAGCGCCAATCTGTTGAGTGGTGTTTTCACCCGATTGTGAAAGCACACTCTCAGGTAGGATCTGAGTCCAAAAATCCTCTGCTTGCAAAGAAAAGAACTTTCTCCAAGGTTCTGTTATGCTTAAATAATGTTGTTCAAATGAAATGCCGGGAATATCTTAGGGTTTGCAAGTGGATGTTAACAAGGGGCACTGGGGTTTATCTAATTTGAAATTACAGTGGACTCAAAGTGAATAATTGTACTTTAATCTTGGATTCTGATGGATTTTCGATTATTTATTTGGATACGATAATTAAATTGCAGAAAATAAAGCAAGGGTTTGAACAAAAAAGTAAATGAAAAAAAGAAACTAAACTATAGTCATAATACTGTCATCAATTCGATGAAACCGAAGATAATGAGGTTTTATGCATGCAACCTAATCTAATGAACCTGCAAACTCGCACAATCCAAATAAATTAGGTGCTTGGTTTCTAGGGTTTCTCTTGTAATTCAGGACTTAGGCATTCGCATGAAGCAACCAAGCACACTTGCATTAAACTTCACCTAAAAGCCTCAGAAATCTGGAATGAAAGATAAAACATTAAATCATGCATGCACAAAATGACTCCTTCTTTCTCATCAATGAGATGCCAATACTATGTATTTTATATTAAATGATATGTCAATTACATTCAAAGAATGTTCCAGGCAAAAATATTCCAGAACAAAAAAGAAGGAAATTGCCCAAGTGCAGGCCCAGAATAGCACGAAGCTCTTGTCTCTGCAACTCTGCAATCGGCAATTTCCAACCCTTCCTTCAATCTGCACTTCTGGCTTTATACTAACGGAAACGGCTCTTCGATTCTCCCTGTGTCGATTTGTTTCATCTTCCTGCATGTGACCCTTCAAATTCCCACCTTTTCCTTGTCTTTATTCCATGTTTAACGCCAAAACGCCTAAAATCCTTCGTTGCATGTAACGCTTCTACAGACCTGACACCTGCATGCCACGTGTCACACGCTCTCTGCGCCTTCTGTAACGCCACTCTACGAAAAACCCGACAAAAACTGCATGCCGCCTGTTCACCTTCTTGGCCGCGAAATCGTGACATGTCGCGATATCGCGACGCTCTTCCCGGCCGTACATCCTCGGCAACATCTTGTCGCGATATCGCGACCGTTTTTACCTTCGGGCTCTCTCTCCTCAAACTGTCGCGATATCGCTACCATTTCTCCTTCGGGCTTCTCTCGCCAAGTGCGATATCGCTACCGTTTTCCCTCGGGCTCTTTTAGCAAGCTCGCGATATCGCTACCGCTTTCTCTTTCTGTACGCCTCTCTGAAACACGTCGCGAAATCGCGACCATTTTTATTTCGTACGCCTTGGCAAAACCTGTCGCGATTTCGCTACCGTTTCTACTTCGGGCATGGTCTTCATTTCTGTCGCGATTTCGCGACATCTCCCTTGTGTCGTACAATTTGCTAAAACACGTCGCGAAATCGCGACCACCTTCTCCTTCGGGCCACTTCTCCGAAACATGTCACGATTTCGCTACCATTTCTGTTCGTACACCTTTGCTGTGATCGGTCGCGAAATCGTGACGTCTTTCCTCTTCGAGTCCTTTGTTGTTTCTGTCGCGATATCGCGACGTTTTTCATCTTCCGTACACTTTGCCAAAACACGTCGCGAAATCGCGACACTTTTCATCGTCTCATGTACTTTTCATCATCCGTGCGCTTCGGCAAAACACGTCGCGAAATCGCGACCATTTTCATTCTTTTCCAACGGCATGTCGCGATTTCGCGACACCATTTCTTTTCTTCTCAGCGACATGTCGCGATTTCGCGACACCATTTCTTTTCCTCTCAACGGCATGTCGCGATTTCGCGACAACTTTCAATTTTTCTTTTCTCTCCTCTTCGACAGCGATGGAGCTACATGTCGCGATTTCGCGACAACTTTCCTGTTTCCAGCAGCGATGGCGCGACAAGTCGCGATTTTGCGACATGTCGCGATTTCGCGACACTTTTCAACACTTAGGCATTTTTTCTTTTTTCTTCAATT